>JACEGR010001820.1:0-150858 GCA_014170235.1 Listronotus bonariensis | reverse complement strand
AATCCGTTAGATTCAACTCGCCAAACCTGTATATTGGTGCAATCAGCTCCACGCTTACTTAATTGGTTTAGAAGATACTGGGTGATTCTCAAAATTCGTCGATTTTTATTATGTCTTATTACTTGGACATTTATAGAGATAGAAAAAACTAACTTAAAAACTAAAAGTTTCATAACTTTTAACGTAGATTTTAGCGGCGTACCTAAAATAATAATAAATATTTTCATTCTTGAAGTATAACCCAAACTTGCATTTTTTTTTAATGGGACGTCCTGAATCTGAGTGTATTAAAAACTTTTTATTATTTCTGCCAATTATAACAACATATAACAACTAATAGTTTGCATTTTTGTATACTGCGAAAGTAACAAAAAATAATAATAAAAAAATTCGGCCATTGATTAAAGCAACATTTATTTATTTTTTAAAGAGAATGTATATAAAAAACCCAATTTAACAAAAATACTTAAACATTTATGAACTTAAACAATAACAATTACAGAAAAAAGATTCATTTGTAATAGCAACTAAAAATTATCTAGAGTCCTTAATATTTGTTTTGCGCTGGTGTTTAATCGTAAAATGTTCAATGCAACTTTTGGCTTGTAATCAACCTAGAGACAATATAGATGTAAGAAATTGATATTCTTCTAATCTTATTTTAAAAAACTTAAAGCAATTTTTTTTCAACATGTACCAAATCTATATCGCCATTACTTTGATTAGAAGCTAAGTCTAAAAATGTTTCAAACAAAATAGAAAGCATTTGAACACATTTTGTGATTGAAAACCAGCGCAATAAAATTTTTAAGAACTTTGGATAATTGTTTAGTTGCTATCACAAATAAATATATTTTCTGTGGTTGTTATAACTTTGGGTAATAAATGTTTAAGTATTCTTTTAAATGGTTTTTTTTTATATACAATCTATATAGATACACCTTTAAATATAAGAAGTAAGTATTGATTTTATCCATGACCAACCTTTTTTTGTTTTGTTAGTTTTACTGTTTGGAACAATCTATAAGGTGTTACATATTGTTATAATTAAAATTTAAAATGCAATTTTTGAGATACTTAAATAAAGGCTGTCCAATTAACAAAAAAAAATAAAATAGGGTAAGCTTATATCCTAAAAAATTAAAACAAGATTTTCGATACGCCACTGGAATTAACGTACAAAGTTATAAAACTTTTCTATTAAAAGTTTAGTTATAATAAATGTCTCGAGTAATAAGACATAAGAAAAATCGACAAATTTTGAGAATACCCGGTATCTTCTAAACCAATCAAGTAAGCGTTAACTATTTTTTTTGTATATCTTATCGTTTAGCCTGCACCCTATGATCACATCCAAAAAAAAAAAAAACAACCTGTACAGAAAATCTACGCATTTAAAAATTTAGGTAATTAAAAATGCTACTATTTAGTACAACTTATTATTTTTATTTAGAAAAATTATAAACAAAATATTTTAATGAAAAAAAGGGGAAATACAAAATTGAAAAAAAATGTTTTCACTTTAAGATCTTATTTTTCTAAAATAAGGCATTTTAAAGTGCCTAAACTTCTTGAACCTATTACTAATATATTTATAAACAGAATTGCAGAAGCTTAAATGTTAACTTTAATTAGGAAGTAGTTAGGGATTGTTATTATTTGTCTTTAAATCTATTGATTTCTGCATTTGACAAAAAGAGCTTTACTATATAAAACAAAAGAATTTTGTTTGTCTTTTTAAAATCTACACTTTGCCTCTCCACTGTTTTTTTGATAAAATGCACAGTTGAGTTATTCACGAAAAATGTAATAAAAAGTTTTACCTCCGAGATGTGAGTGGCAATTCCTTAACATTATATAAAATATAAGTTAATTCATGCAGGACAAAAGAATTACAGAATAGAGTGCTTTATTTTATGTACAATTTTTTGTAGCACTCCTGAATAGTGTAGCTTTTTAACTGTGAAAGAGTTTTTATGATCTTTTTAGTGTTTTCGAAGATTAGCCCTTACAAAGTTATAGTTTATCCAGAAGAGCCGACACGTCCCCAATTCGTTAGGCGTTAATATCTAAACTTTTTGTTTTATCATAGTAAAATATAGCCTGTAATACTTCTGAGTAGTGTAGCTCTCTGATTCTGAAAGAATTTTTATAATCGGTTCCGTATTCCAAACATTCGCAGCTACAAACGAAGAAATAAAGTTACAAATTTTAGCTCGTTATAATATTAGTATAATAAAATTAATTACCTTTTCGAAAGGTTGGCTAATACATCAATGTTACAACTGTTTATTAATTTAATAATCGGAAAGCAAACTATTAAGTACTCTTAACATGACTACCATATCGATTGACTATATCACAAATGTTGTAAGTCTATTTTTCAGAAAAAGTGACTTGTATACACTAAGATATAGTTATATACTAAGTTTTTCTATGCACACAAGTAGCAAGTAAAACATTTAATCCTTAAAGTCCATATTTGCGATCATGTCAAGAATATTTTTTTATTTTTTTTAAGAGAAAACTATAAATCGAATAAAAAAATACGGGACCAATTTTTTTAAAACTTATTAAGAATTCGAAACAATATGTAAAAAAATGCAGTGGGAGTACCATGTTTTCCTTAAGAAATATTTGCAGTAAATCCCTTACGACACTAATGAAAAAGGATTTTTTTCTACTTCAAAAATGTCCTTTATGCATAGCAGATGTCTTCTAAATTTTTCAAGAATATCTTTACTGATAAAAAAAAGTTTTATTACAGTGTGTCCAATCTAACTAGTCGACATTTGAAAAGTCTTTACCTTTTTTATTTCTTAACCTAAAAATATGATCCAAAAATCAACTAGTAAAGTAAATTATCAAGTTCTTGTTCTGTTATGAAGATTACATAAAAACATTTTACTAACAGAATATATTATACCACTATTAAAAAGGTCTTTTAATGAGCTTAAGTAGAGTGGAATTTTTGGTCAATTTATCCTCTTGTAACACCGTTTCTGGGACACACTGTATATGTGTATATAAAGCCATATGTCAAATTCCTTAAATAGAGAAATGTGCGTTTATGTGCATTTATAAATGCGCTTCATCAAACTTAAAGCCAAATGCTCGGGTATCTAACAAAGGCAAAACTGTTTTTGGTGATTAAAACGTTTATTTCATCTAATACTACAAAGCTTACTCATCAAATGCAGGATGATTTAGAAAATAATCGTTTTTGTAATTAACTTTCTTTACTACTAATTTGGAAATAAAAAGATACACTATTCAGGAGTGCTATAGACTATATTTTATAATGATTAAACAAAAATGTCACAGAAAAGTAATGACATGTATCTATCTATACTAATAATATAAAGAGGATAAGTTTGTAACTATGTTTATAAGATAATAGTCCAAGATCCCAGGGCATCTAGACCTTTCTTATTTTCTAAGAAATAAAATATATCAAATAATATAGTGCTAGTATATACTATGCGTGTATGCATATTTTCTAGCTTGTGCCGACGGCCAATTTACAGGTACCAGGTGCTTAAGGTAGATAAAAATAGTATTTACTTTTCTTAAAATCTCAGTGCTAATTTTTATGTATATTTTAGAAAATGTTATTAAAAATTTATAATTAATAATCGTTTAATTCCAGACTCATTTCGGCGGCCATAATTTATACCAGGCGCTTTAAAAGTTTTAAAAACTAATGTAAGTTTACTTACAATCTCGATCTTGATTTTCATATATAATACTTTGGGATATAACTCAGTAATAATTTTTGAAAGCAGCCAGACCAATTATAGGGTCGAACACTTTCCCACACCCAACCAAAAGCTTGCTATGTATATTAATGCGATCGTGATTGTAGATAGTTTAATAAAAAATTTTATTAATAATTTAATTAATAATCTAATAATTCTTCAGTATTATTAAAGAATAATGTTTACATTTATTAATACTAATAATTACCGCATAATTAAAAATATACAGTGTGTTCCAGGATAGATGTTACCAGATAACAAATGGACCAAACATTTTTGAATTTAAACCGACATATTCGGAAAACTGGTCCTATGGTTCAAAAGTATAAAATACCAAATTTTACTTTGATTGGTTTTATACAGAGCGAGTTATAACGGAAAATATGAAATAGTCTCAGAAGTTAACTATTTTTATTATTTAAAATAGAACAATATTCTTAAAAATTTAATTTTAAATCAAAGTTTAAAGTTAAAGCACGAAAGTAAAAAATAATGTTTTTGTCAGTTATTTACATTACGCATTACAACTTTAAATAGTGTTACTTAGTTAAGTTAATACGTATTGTAAAAAATTAACAAAACATTTTTCTTTAATTCTTTAACTTTTAATTTTGACATAAAATTTAATTCTTTACAACATTGACCTATCAATTTTTTTCCTTTTTTTAATTAAAGTACTTTACTTCTGGGCATTTTTCATATTTTTAGTTATAACTCGCCTGAATAATCTTAATACGAGTAATATTTTATATTTCTTAGTTTTTGACTATGCGACCAATTTGATAAAAGGACGTTTAAACACTTAAAAATTTTCCATTTGTTCTGGGACACACTGTATATTACTTATTATGCAGTTATTACTGGTATTATTGAATATAAACACTGTTCTTCATTATCACTAAAGACCGATTGGATTTCTACCTAAATTATTAATAACAAATTGTATAAAACTATCCACAATCACGATCGCGTTGATATACATAGCAAGCTTAGGTGTGTGTCTGGGAAAATGTTAGGCCCTCTGATTAGTCTGGCTCCTTGCAAACAATATTATTGAATTAGTTTCCTAAGTATTTCAAGTAAATCAGGACTGACATTGTAAGTAAAGTTACATAATTTTTTTGGTAAGTTTTTAAGCACCTGGTATAAATTATGGCCGCAAAAATAAGTCTAGGATCAGACGAGTATTAATTATGAATTTTTAATATTATTTTTAAAAGAAACATAAAAATCAGCACTGAGATTTTAAGAAAAGTAAGTACCTACTTTTTAATCTACCGTTAGCACCTAGTATCTGTAAATTGGCCGTCAGCTCAAGCTAGAAAATATGCATACACGTATGGTAAATACTAGTACTACATTATTTAACATATTTTATTTCTGAGAAAACAGGGAAGGTCTGGGGGTCCTGAGATCTTGCTCTATAAGCACCGGTGCACAGTGATTCGAACAATGCACAATAATTCAAAAGGGAATCAGTATCTTGAAAAATTAAACACAAAATTAAACTACATTCTCTTATGCATAGTAAAATTACCAGTTTAATTTTGTTTCTGCTACCTTATCAGTAAATATATATAAAAGTCTGTTGGTAAAAATTTGTACATTTTTCCCAAATTTAAAGCAGTCTTTACTCTTATGGTTGTTCGTTATTAACGCTTAGATATATTATAGTTTAATTCATTTAATATGTCCAATGCTGAGCGAGTTATGTGCCTTTTAAAATAATTTTCTGGTTTTTAGTAAAATTTTATTTAAGAATAGTCATATTTTTAGAAAACTGTATTTTCGTAAAGGTCCCAAGGAACCTTTAAAAATTTAGTGTTGTTTAATATTTAAAACGGTGCCGTAACCAAATATATAAGTCTTTTGCCCAAAGTTGTGCTTCATCCTAAATTTTATTTTTGAATACTTTGACACAAATAAAAACTAAAAAATTTGGTAGATACGTGGATTTCACTGCCTAAAAAGAAAAAAAATTAAAAAGTATTAAAATTAATTAAATTGGAAAACCCGACTAAAACAGCTAGACGAAAAATTCAAAATCTGTCATTTTTGTGGTAAAATAAATTTAAAGTGGCAGAAGAATTTCCGCAAGAAAGAACAGTTTTACCAAGGAAAATAAATGGCTTAACTCTAAAATACATATGAGCAATTCATTAAAAAACATTATAGGAAAACAGCAGTAGAATTTCAACGCAAACAAGCAGTTGCCATGGTAGACCTAAGGTACCTTTTGGTAAGTAAAGTGAGAAACTAAAAAGAGGCGAATTGAAGAACTAGTGTCTAATTACACGTTAGAAGAACTTTCTTTCGCAGTTCAAGAATCCTCAAAGAAAAGTCAATTTCGGGATAACTTTATGAGCCTAAAAACAATCATTAACTTTACAAGAAAACTCTAGCGTTGTATCTTCAGTTAGATCTTTCTCAAAGAAAATATAATTTGCTCAGGTCGATTATCAGTAACGTGTGTTCGGAATTTTTACTGCTATATTATAAATTGCGAGTTTCGCTGATAATTTATTACCAAAAAATTTTAACTACAGGATCTGAAATAAAATACAAGAACTTCTTGATTTTATATTAACATGAATAACAAGTATATTAAAAATAATAGATATAAAGGAGATAAATAATGGAGACCTGACTCTGACATGTCAAATACGGTTTCGATGGAAGCTCCGGACATAGTACCCACAAACAAACATTTACTTTCATGGAAATGACTGATGAGTATTTGTTTTTAGTTGCTATGTGCCCCCTTAAATTGACAAACAAGGAGGGTACTATTTTATGGAGTAATCCTCGCCCTTCTTCAACTTTTTTGTCGCCCAATAAAGATTTATTTTTATCAAAGAAAATAAAGATTTAGTAAAAATTTGTGTTTAAGACTTCTACAGGAAATAAGCAATTTAAAACAAATAATAACTAAAAATTTCGAATTTAAGGAAAAGAATGTTTTTTTAATTTTTCAAAATTACTTTTTCTTTTAGTTTTAAAAATTCATGGAGTCTTATACAATGACATATTTAATGTGAGGTCATTTGATGACAAATTTGCAATTTATATAGATAATTTTATGTGTTTTCAGTGCTTTTAAATGTTACTGATTTTTTTCTCCCCTTATTAAAATGCTTTCTAAGACATCTTTTAACTTATGATGTAGCTTTATGCATGAGGGTTGTGTGTCAACACATTGTACGGCTGGTTACGTCTTGCCAGACGAATGACTGAATACAGTTGGGTAGGGATAAAACTATTGCTTGTACTGGATAATGCTACAGAAACAGACTGTGGTAGCATTTTCATCATATTTATTGCCCATGGAGACTTAAAAAGTATCATAAGTGTCTTTTAAATTTGAAGTTATATCATAGCTATAGCATAATAAAGCATGATAAAAATTCTTATTTTATCCACTGCAACCATCTGAAAATGGAGCAACAGATTTTATATTCTCTTTAGAGTCGTAAATTTAAAGAAACCCAAAAACTTATTTCAGATACCGTTCTTTGGTTTGTTAGTTTACGCGAAAAAATACAGTGATATTTTTGTAGCAACATCCTACACAAAAAGATTTGCAAGACGTATTTTATAAAACAACGCACTTTCCCGTAACTGGGTTGGGTAAAGGACTTGTTGCAGACACATATACAGGGTGTCCGGAAAGGTGAGGTCAAAAATGATAGAGGTGATAGAGTAAGCTAAAATAATGTTAGTACTTCATATAAAAAAAGTTCTATCTCGCTTCGTTAGGAAGATATTGACCTTCAAAGTTGGTATAAAAAAAAACTTTTTAAATTATAACTTTTGAACTGTTGCCACAGTACCAATGATATATGGGCTACTAAATAATTTCATAGTAAAGCCTCTTTAATTAGGTAAACGGCTGTTCAGTAAGTCGAAATTATACAGGGTGCGAGGATTTTTTTCATCTAATTTATGCATTTTTAACACTGGTGACAAATTTGACATTTTGCTTTGACCGCTTAATTTTTTCATCATTTTCGTACAAAAAAGGTGTACCTTATTCAAATCAAAATCTTTGACCGTTTTTTTTAAATCGCATTTTAAGTTTCGACATACCTACCAGCATTTTGTAAGAAATGGAAAATTCCATTTTTTAAAGAAAATTTTTAAAATATTTTATGGCTTTTCTCTAGAATAAAATTAAAAAGTTTATTTAACATTTTATGAAAATTAAAACTTTTATACATTATGTAGAACTATTCTGCTCTTACACAATATAATTAAAAGTTATTATTACTTTAAAAGAAATAATAATTAAATATTTCTTTTAAAGTAATAATAACTTTAATTAAATTATGTAAGAGCAGAATAGTTCTGCATAATGTATAAAGTTTAAATTTTCATAAAATTTTAAATAAACTATTTAATTTTATTCTGGAGAAAAGCAAATCATATTTTGCTTAAAATTTTTAAAATATGGTAAAATTCCTAAAAATAGTTTTAAACTGTAATATAAAATTTAAAGGACTTACAAACACCGTTTTTAATAATTTTACAACATTTTAATAGTTTTATCATAAAAATAGAATTTTTTATTACACAGAAAATGCTGGTTCTCTGGATTTAAAATGCGATTTTATAAAAAACGATCCAAGATATCGATTAAAATGAAGTAAATCTTTTTGTACAAAAATGTTAAAGGAATTAAACAACGGTCATAGCCAAATGTCGAATTTGTTACCAGTGTTTAAAATGCATACAATAAATGATAAAGAATCGTCGCACCCTGTAAAATTTGACACTATACAGCCGTTTACCTATAGAAAGAAGCATTATTACAAGGATATTTAGTGGCCTAAATATCATTGTTACTGTGGCAACAGTTTAAAAGTTAAAATTAAAAACAGAATATTTATACCAATTTTGAAGGTCAATATCTCCCTAACGAAGCGCGATAGAACTTTTTTATATGATGTACTAAAATTATTTTGGCTCACTCCATCACCCCTATTATTTTTGACCTTACCTTTCCAGACACTCTGTATAGAGCTTTTTTGTTTGATACAACTTTACATATTCCTTATTTATCTTTTTCGTTAATGTGCTTTTGATACATGTCCTTTTATTTACATATTCCTCCTTTTGTCTGGCTGTAGGACATACACAGCCAGCTCTGATTTTTCAGTGTTTAGAAAAATAAGAGATTTAATGATCTAAACTCGTTGTAATTAAATTTTACAAAGAGTTCCTTGAATTACACCCTTTCGTGAAATTTTATTTTTTAGTAAAATGAGATACGCCAAATATTACTTTTCCATTACTCTAAAGTTATTAAGCACTAACCTATACCACATCTTGACTTTAAAGAGCAACCTTTTTTAAGTAATAAAATCGACCCAACTCAATTTTCGTATTTTTTTAGATACGCCACTCGTGATTTTGACGACGATATGTTCATATGAATTTTTTTTTTTTTTTTTGGTGATGAACAATCCCTTAAAGTTTATCGGACGAGTTTTTGAACACCCCGTATAAATAAAATATACAGTGTGTCTACGTAAGTTGACGTCATATGGGAAAATTTTTTATTATTTATTTTACAAATAAAGTTCTGTATGGTCCAAAACCTAAAAAGCAACCATTAGATATCAAATTGTATCAGTCATCTATGAGGTTTAGCCAAAAATGTAAATTTTGCTTATAGAGTAAAGTACCTGTATTTAAACTAATATCAAAAAAGTTTATAAAGAAAAAATACTTAAACTTAAAAATTACTATTAGATACAAATTTTTGGTATTTACATTAAAAAAAATGATTTTTTTCTACGATAATGGTGGAATATAGGTTTGTATGTACATTAGTGGGCTACATTTTATGATTATAAATTTCATAGGAGAGTTTCAAATACACTTTTTAATTTATTGGTATAAAAACAAGAAGAAGGTACTATGCACTAATGTACAAACTAAAATTTTCTCGATTTTTGCAGAAAAAAAAATTCAAAACACTTTTTGTTTAAAAATGAAGAAAATTGCATATGTAGAACTAATTTTTATTTTAAACATCTTTTCTTTATAACAATTTGAGAAAGTAGAAAAAATTACGTTTTTAGTCAAACCTCGTAGGTGGCTGATACAGTTTGATATCTGATTATTATATTTTAGGTTTTGGACCATGAATAACTTTTTAAAAGGAATAACTTTTTCGTAAAATTAATAATAACAAAAATCTCATATGACGCCAGCTTACGTAGACACACTGTATACTATTTAAACAATATAAATAAAAATTTCCCTTCTCCAAAAGTTTCTGATTTTAAGTAATATAAAAAAAGTAAAAAAATACAAAATGGAAGCTGTTACTAAGAACTTTCGGCAAAAAGTCTTCACTGACTCGACTAAAAGTTATTTAACTACCTACAAAAATACTTTTTTAACAAAACTAACATACAAAATAACATAAAATTACTCGTTTAAAAAACTTACTAAAAATTATTTTAAATCTATCTACAGTGTGTGTTTAGTCGAAGTCAGATAAAAAAAACTTTTTATTTTAAATTAAAAAAAGAGGTTCTTTATAATAGTTTTGGATGGTCCTAAACTTAAAAGATAACCATTAGATATCAAATTGTATCCGTTATCTACAAGGTTTGACAAAAAATGGTACTTTTGCTCAAGAGAAAAGTATCTGAAGTTTCAATAATATCAAAAATTTTTACAATAAAATTGAAATTAAGAATTAGGAATAGTTTTTAAATTTGCAAAATTATTTATTTTCCGATGTTTTTAAACTAATATAATTTAATTATTGCAATAAATTTATTTATTTATTTATTAATAATAGTAGATACAAAAAGTTTATTAAAATTAAGTTATAAGGATTATAATTTATAAATGTACAAAACTTTGATATTACCGTTATAAATATCACCGTAGAGAAAAACATTTTTTTTGTTAATAAACAAGTCTCATTGTGTAAAAGATGTTTTTAATCCTAAACATCTTTTTAGCATAAATTTTTTATTATATTGAAAACACATGCACATTACCCTGGAGCAAGAATTATTTTTTTATTAGACCTCGTAGATGACTAAAACAATTTGATATCTGATGATTTGGGACCACGAAAACAATTTTTATAAAGATCACATTTTTTTAATTAATTGTAAAACGCTTTTTTCGTATGACACAGATTGAAACACACTGCAAATGCTCTTTAAAAGGTAAATATTCAGTTTATCAATTCTGTAAATTGGACACTACTAATGAAATACTTTCCAAACAAATACTTAAAGAATTCTTACCATTTATTCGGTTTTTAGGTAATTATATTTATTTCAACAGTACAGAATTTTTAAAGATTCGCCTACATATTACTAAAAATGTTTTCCACAACTTCTTTATTTGTCCTTTTAAATTGAAAAAAAAACAAAACTTTGGCAAACTTTTAAAAGCCAACTGCGGAAGGTTTAAGCTCGGACCAATAATTAGCGCATATAGTAAGCGTCGCGACGGCAGTAGATTCGCAACTGCTTTTCGGATCGCCGCCAACTTGTTTTATATGGAGTTTACGAGCAGGAGTATGCGTTAAAGTGATCCTTTAAACAGCGATATACAAAATTGTTTTTCACAAAATAAATATTCAATGTGTTTAAAGAAGTTGGAACCATATGAAAATTTTTTTATTATTATTCATTTTACGAAAAAAGTTATTTTTTTAAAAAGCTCTGCCTAATCCAAAACCTAAAAAGCAAGCATCAGGTATTAAATTGCATCAGTTATCTACGAGGTCTGGAAAAAAGTGTAATTTTTACTTAAGAGTAAAGTACCTGGGGCTCAATTCTGCTAAATTGAACTCATTCGTTCGCTGAACGTATTCGTTCCGGGAGCGTATAACCTTCATCTGTTTTTTTTTAACGAACGAATAACCTTCACTTGTTTTTAAAACAGGCGGTCATAAAACAGAAATCTGTATTACCATCTGACATCTGACAAAATTCAAAGTCATAACATAACCTAAAATTCCTTTAATGTGAAATTAAAGTTTTAAAAATCAGTTAACTAAGCTATTAAAAACAAAGTATACACTTTAATTGAAATACAAGAAGCAAATAAATAATTAACATGGTCCTCCGCAGCCAGAATAATCATTCGTAAGCAAAATAGTCCCTAAATCACATAACCTATAACCAAAAAGGTTCGTTAAGCGATCTCCTGCAGCTCCGTCGGCGCAAAAGCGCAAAAGTGCGTGAAAGCGGTAGCCTGAAGCTCATTTGGAGTAAAATGAATATGTCAGTTGTAAAAATATAGATTGAAAAGAAAAACTATGAAAAATTACTTATTGCTTTGGAAAAGTAACTAACAAGTTATTGCATATAACTTTTTTACCATCTTCCATTTATACTTTCTAAAAGAAGGCCTTTATTGAGTGTTTGAGGTACTTGTACGGAATGTTAGATTAGGACGAAGACTGGAAATGGAGATTAGCAAACTACATTAAAATATCACTTAAGGTAAGTAAACTAAAGTAAACTCATACCTATTTAGAAAAAAACATTTATGGTAAATTTCTTTTTAGTTCAAAAAGGTAATATTTTAAAAAATATTTGTCTTATTTATGCAAATTGGGTAATCGTCTCGAAAGTTGGAGCAACCCCCATTTTGACCAAATTTGATATACAGGGGCACAGAACTAATAAAAAAGGGGCTGGTTATTTCTTTTTTTTTTGCTGCTTAATTAAATAGTATGTTCTAATTTACTGTTATATTAAGAATTTTGTGCAAAAAGACGGGGGAATATAGTAAGAATAGGAATGTTTTTGATATTGGGCAAAATCATAGTTGCTCCCTTTCAAGAGAATTACTATAAATTGTCAGTACATATCGGTAATTATTATTAGTTGAAATAAATAGGTACCCAAAGATAGCAAAACACATTTGTTACTTGCATGATTTTAAACAAAGAGTACCTAAATTATCAAAACCTTTTATTGCTAGTTGTTTTTTTTTTCATTTAATAATAATAATTTTATTTTTAGGACTTTAGAAGACTATGAATATCCCTTAGGACCATTCCAGAAGACAAAATTGCATAATAGTTCAAGAATCATATCAAATGATCGATAATAATCAAAATAATAATGCCCAACATGACTCACACATAAATTACCAAGCTTTTGTAATTTGTAAAAATAATAAAAACAATCAATATTATTTTTTTGCCTTTATTTTAATTCTTAGGTTTACAATAAAAAAGTACATTAGAGTATATAAACGTTGTTTTTATAAACACTAAGTTTTTGTCCTGGAATATTTTTGCAGATAAGCTCTTGAAAATACTCCCAGTTTATATAAAATATATTTCCTAAAAATACACCAGCTTGAAAAACCAATTAAATCCAGACACTTTCTAGTGTTTTCCGTGTAGTACAAATAATTTTACAATCTGGCAGTAACCTAAAAATAAAAAATACAAATTTCAGGTTTAAATAAGCAAACGTAGGTTTTTCTCTAAACATTAATACGAGTTTAATGAGCATTATTTTAACTTTTAGCATTAGCAGGGTTAACTTAGGACATTGTAGAGTATATAAATTATAAAAGAAAGATTAAAAGCCATTAAGTAAAAGAGAATATTGCTCCTATGAAAAGATCATTGGTTTAGGTTAGGTTTAGTTACGTAAGGGTTTTCGAGCTGTGAACTGGTAAAGGGAAGAAGAGACACGAATACAAAAAGTAAAATTGAATATCTTTTTAAAGAAACTGGGACGGTATCTCATGGATAATTGAAATAATTTTATGAAAATATTAGTATACTTTTAATGCAAATTTTACTCACAGTTGCTTTTGTTCTTCCATTTAAAACAGCAATGAAATAATACCTTTCCATATTCAAGTGCACTCATTTTAAAATTAACAATTTATTAATCAGTGTTTAGGCAAAATTTTATGGGGTATTTTTGTAGGACCTTCTTTGTCTGTTATCTAAACATGGTCTTAAGTTTTGATGCATTTCATGGGGTTCCTGGGTTAGTTGCCTTGTCATTAAAGGACTATATGTTTCTTGCAATCTCTTTTAGAAGCTAAAAATATCAAAATTTTTAAAGGGAAACAAATATAAATATAAGACATTTAAACTCACCTTTTTTTCTACCTTACTTGATGCCTCATATTTAGACAAAGAAAACTATCACTAGGTAATAAACCAAAGCATTTTCAATATGTTGTTTACAGTGGAAAACCTCATTTTCAACAAATTTAATATTTTTCATAAAACGGTAATAAAATTTTCTAACCTATATCTTTGGTGTATTGTGGGTTAGCTACCTACTGACTGATAGCCTAGTTTACACCGCAAAGATCTTTGGATTCTTTTAAATGAGTTTTAACTTTAGTAATAAAATCAAAATTGGGTATCAAACTTTACTATTTATGAGTTTGCATAGGATGAAAAGTATGCTTGACTTTGACAAATCTGTCATATTTTAAATTTTAATGCGGTGTTGTGCGCCAATTTGTGAAGTTGGCTATGCACGAACGTAAACCTTTTTGTTTTCATAAGAGCCTAGAGGAAATAAAGAAAAAACTAATAAAACGCAAGCAAAAGGCGCTTATGAATAGTGGAATAGAGCCCCTGTATTTTTGCTAATATCGAAAATTGTTGAAAAGAAAAGGTGTTTAGAATTAAAAATTACTTTAAAATATGCAATTTTGTTTATTTACGAAAACGAACTTTTTTATTACTATTTTTAAAATTAAAAATGGTAAAAATTTATGGTTATACATTAGGGTAACATATTTTATAATTTTAGGTTTTAGAGGACAATCTAAAATAAACTTTTTAATTTACTGTTACCAAAATAAGAAGAATGTACAATGCACTAAAGGCCAAATTCAAAATTATCGCAGAAAAAAATGTAAATAAACATAATTGCATATCCAAATTAATTTTTAATTCTAAACGTCTTTTCTGTTTAACAATTTCCAATATAAGCAAAAATACAGCTGGTTTACTCTTAAGCAAAAATTTAATTTTTGGCCATACCTCGTAGATGACTTATTTAATATCTAATATCTTTTAGTTTTTGAATCATGCAAAATTTTTTACAACGAATATCTTTTTTCGTAAGATCAATAATAAAAGGTTTTTCTTATGGCTCCAACTTTATTAGACACACTGTTTAACATCCTTTTTCTAAATGTCAAAAGTGTATATGACTCTACCTTTATTTTTATACAGTCATCAAAATGTGCCTCTGAATATACAAAAACTCGTGTTAAAATCTGAACGGCCTACTTTTTATCTTCAGGTTTCTTATTGGGTCCGAAGTTAGCAAAATGTGAATAATATTGTTGTTTTCTTTTTTTTGACTAAATTTAAAAAATTCAAAATATATATTTTATATGTCTAATATGATGTACTAAAAATGTTTATTAAATAATATAAATGTATTAAACTTTTTCTTTAAACATGTAAAAACATCTATGCTTATGGCTATTTTTTAATTAGATATAACGCGGTGGTGATAAGACCTTTGGGCAACGTTTATGGTGTTACTGGCGATGGCTTGCATTCTTGTAGAATTCTTGAATGATTTTAGTGGTATAAAAATAATTTACCATGCACAGTAAATAAAATGCAAATTATGAAAATTAGAGTCTCTAAGCACAAGGCTTGTACTCCTGCATTAACTAAAATGCAGATATTAGCAATATTCTTTTTAGTTAGAAATACACACTCTAATAATTACGGTATAGGTATAAAAACGCATTGTGAAAAACATATTACTATTCTGGGTTAACTTTATTCCAAATAATTGGGCCAATTACACCAGAGACTGACAGTACTTTCTCGATACAAAATTATTTTTTCTAATGGAAAAATTTGACCAATCCAAATTTATAGCAGTTGGAGCACCTGCTGTGGATTCGAAAAAATGGATTTTATTTACTTAAAAATAAACTGAAACATCCTGTAAAATAAGGATTTCTTTTCTATTCCATTTTAATAAACTTTCATTGCGGCAGGGTCCCTAAAGACTAAAATATTTTATGATAATGATGCATGATCACCGTAGAGAACTCTAAAAGGCCGTTCTTTTTCTTTTTAAGAACAAATCTCCTTACCCGTTTCTTATGAATCCACAGGCTGTTCCATCTGGTGCAGGGTCAGTTCTTAGCCTACTACTATTCAATCTTAATACAGTGGATATTTATAAGTTGACTTGTTTTAAGGCAGTTCAGTATGCCGATGATTTCTTTTTATTTATACAAGAAATAAAAATTACTACAAATTTGTGACCTTACTGCCTAAAGCTTTTAATAAGGTTTTAAAACGGTTTTTGTAAAAATTGTTTTAAAATTTCCCATGAAAAATCCAACTTGATTTACTCGCCACAATACTTTTAATATTTATCATAATAATTTACACAAAATTTATAAAATTATACAGGTTAAGAAGAAGAGATGTAAAAGACATAGGTATTGCCTTGGATACAAAACTTACTTGGAAACAAGATATCAGTCCACTTACAACTTAAGTCATTTTTTGTGCTCGCAGTGATTCAGACCGCATTTGAAATGGCAATATAAATAAGGAAGTTAGATAGAGATAGGAATTTAAATGTTTTAAACCAAAACCAAACCAAAACACGAAATAAACGCTTCACATGTAACAAAGGCATTTAGTCGTTTACGCAAAAATAAAGCCATAATAAAGGACCACTAGTGGCGAACAGAGGCTAAACTATTTAGCCCCAAATAAGCATCGAGTCAGTATGCTCTTGATGTTGACTTTGACACAGTTTTACATAAAATGAAAAGTGTCAAGACCACGGCGGGCGTATTTTCGACCAGAATCCCTTCGTCTACCTGCCCAAGAAAAAGGGCCAGATAAGGACATGTACACTTTCGACCAGGGATATTAAATTGTATACCTACCTTCCGGTACTACGGTATGGCGCCCGACATGGTAATTAAAACAGTTTTAGGGAATTACGAATGGTTAGTTCGTAAGCAAGTCCTTTTTTTTAATTCCTTAATTAAATCCAAAACTAATGCACACTAACAAATGGTTAGTTCTGCTAAACAAGTCCTTTTTTATTCCCTAATTACACTAAGACTAATACACACTTTATAAATCCACTTAAGAATTCTATTCCCACCTTTATCATTTAAATTACAACCTTTATAAAAATTATTGATATTTGCCAAAATCATGGAAAATTGCTTAAATTTCTACAAGAGCAAACTTTCATAAAAATATATTTACCTTAGTTTTGGCGTAGGAGAAACTAAAATTTAATATTTAAATGTCAGATCCAGAAATCGTGTTGACCAAAGTTATTTTTTATATTCTTAAATAAAACCTGCATCCTTTTGGTCGAAAATGATTACCCGCACCCTTTTACTTCTGGTCGAAATTACATCCGCCCCAAGACCGGGCGTTTTTCGTTTTAAAAATATTTGTTTAATTTAAAACTTTTAAAGTGCGTTTTGTTTTAGTTAAGCCGTATTTTATATTTGTTTTTGGAAAAATATATTTTAAAAATTGTTTATTTATATTTAAAAAAAAGGTTTTAATTAAAAAATTATAAAAAATTAATCGAATTATGTAGTTTTCATTTATAGCGTGGTATGATAAACTTTATGTCTAAGGTTTTTAAATATTTCAGATTTTTATTCGACATAACTTATTTTAATGTACTTCTTGTCTTGGTGCCAGCAAGAAATATTTATTAGTATACTGCCCTATGAAAAGTTAGGCCGCCACAATAATAGTTTGCCCCTCCGCCCTTTGACCCACGCTACGCCACTGCGCGTACAGTACAAAGCTCTTAGTGTTTGTTTAGCGGCTATGATATCCTATCCAGTAGAAGCTCTCATACTTGAAGCTCTAGAACCTTCCTTGTGTTTACGCAGAGAGGCATTAGGTATTAAGTTTTTACTTAAATATTCATTCCTAAAAGCCAATCTATTTTCTAGCATTTCAAGCTTAAATACAAATGATTAACCAAATAAATATTGGCTACATAAATATTACCTCCTCTTTGCGAGGCTTTTTAAACCTTTAATATATTCTTAATCTGGTTGAACCTTTTAACTATACAGATTATAAATATCTTAGCTCTTTTTAAGACATAATTGTTAGGTTTTCTTTTTTACTAACAACAGTACTGTTTAAGCACCTATTTTAAACTTAAATTTCTCAAACTAATGATTACATTCAAATATAAACAGACGCCTCCAAAAGTGCAAAGGGTAGTGTAGCAGGTGTTTATATTACACAACTAAATATTAAACCCAAAACTACAATAAACAATAACTTTTACACTTTTTCATGTAAAGCTACATTTAAGAGGCTCTTAAATTTTTAGTTGACTTAAACAATGACTACTTTGTAATATTGTCTGACTCTATATCGTGCTTAAAGCTATACAGAACAATAAACTCTGGCAGTATAAAGGCAACCCGATGATATGGAAAACGAAAAAATTGTTGCTTAGAATTACACTCTTTGCAAGCAAGTTTTTTCATATAGGTTTCATACATTGAAATATAATAAGCTAGTAAACGCATTAGCTAAAGATAGTGTTACTAATGCTATAGATGCTAATTACGCTCACACTTTAAGTAATGCATACAATATTGCAAAAACAAATATAATCAATATATGGAATGTAAAGAATATTGCATAAATACACCCACAAGATACACTTAGCTTGTCACTGAAATCCACATAATAAACATAATAACTTGCATAAAAAACGTCTCTAGAAAATACACAACAACAATTTATACGCATAAAACTTGGACATGCTTGTTATTCCGCAAAACATCTCTACAAAATTAAAATATTACCTTTCGACCAATGTGATATATGTAATATAAATTATATAATGGATCACATATTTTTTCAATGTAATAATATACAGTCTGTCCAAGATAAGGATCCTAAGCATGGGAATTTCAGTACCCATTGGAGATACAGCTTAGGTTAAATTATGAAAAAGTTGTGTTTTTTAATGCTTATTTACATGCCGTTTAAAAATTTGAAAAATTTTCATGGCCTGCTGAGATATTTGGCAAAAACGAAAATTTGACTATTTCGACTTTATTTTTCTTTTAACTTTATTTGAAGAAATATGAAAAAACTAATAACACTTTTTAGCTACTACATGATGGTATTTTTAGATTTTATATCCGACGTTTTGTTTTCAAGAAACCATCATCAAATTTATTTTTCTATATGGCTCGAAAAAAAGTACACCTTGTATCAGATCCCATTTTTTATTACAAATTCAACGATATACCACATGTCATATTTTAAATTTTGGTTTAAAGAAAAATGCTTCTTTTTCCATTTTTTAAAGGTATTTTTAAGTAGGCCTTGCAAACAAATGCTTTGACGTTAATACCTGTTACCGTGTCTGTAACATAATTTAATATCATGATAAAATAGTAATTGTCGCTATTACCCTGTTTGTCCAGTTGTTGTTTTTAGAGCAATTGTTTTTATTGTTACTGTTGTCTTTATTATTGTTTATTGGTGAATAGTTAATATCTATTATGTTATTATCGCCTAGAAATTTAAAAAACCAGTTTTATCTCGAAAAAGGAATCGTTAGAAGGTCGGGAAAGTACATTGCCTAGCAACCTATTTTACTTAATAAATTTATGCATTTTGGAGGTAAGACAACGTATTGGTAATATGTAAATTTTTGCACGGTAGATAAAATAGTAATTTATGTATGTAACAAATGCATAAAGTGATTTTTACAAATGGAAAATTTGACAGCACGAGCCGTCATGCAAGTGCGGAATCCCATGAGTAAAAAAATATACTTTACTTGTGTGTTGCATTCTATATTTTTTTACTACCGTATAAAAACTTTTCAAAAATTCATTTTATACATTTAAGTTTTATAGATACTTATAATTTGATTTTATTTTTTTACTACGGTCATTATCTCGCAACAATAAATCAAAGCCTATTTTTAGGGAAAATTATTTTCTTTATACCCATATATGCACTACTTTTAATCTGTACACATGTAATGTATCCCGGATCAGACCCTTCTCATCCTCAATCCTTAAAACCATCCAATAAACTGTCCTTTACTTTACATAATATACCCAAAACACATCAAAAATACCCCAAGCAAAAAAAGTAAAAACACTTTCAGGTATTAAATATATTTTTTTTTTACTTTTAATATGAGAAACTGGCCTAAAATACCATATTCAGGTAAAATAACACACTGCATAATTTTTGAATTTCGCTCTTTAGCAGCGACCTCTCAAACGTGTTGGAGCATGTAATATGCTCACTGCAGTTAGTAATTTGTTAACACATTTTTTTTTACACGCCAAGGTTGTTTAAAGTGAACCTATGCTGAACGCCGCTGAATGCCTTATGTTTCCCCCAGAACGAAAACATTTATCTGTGAACCTTGTTGTTATGTTATAAATAGTCAAGTTTATTTACATAAATTTAGATATTCAGGGTGTTTCCTAACTAAAGATACAGAAACTTTACCCTTAAACGACAACATAAACTTTTTTATACATAAACGACAACAGGGGTCCCATGAAGAATTACTGGTATTTTAAAGTTCAACAGCTTCAACTCGACCGACGTTGAATAAACGATCTTGTGAGCAGCAACAAATTCTTAGATTAAATTTATTTCAGAAAACAGGGCGAAAAGCTAGCGTAAGCAGGTTTTTTTTAGGAAACCAACCTCTAATCTGTCTCGACTGCCAGTTTTTAATTTGTTGCTGGCTCTTTAGAATTAAATAAACGATTTTGTGAGAGATATTCTTAGAATAAAATTTATTTCATAAAACAGGGTTTAAAGTTAGCTTTTTTATGAAACCGATCTCTAATCTTCCTCGATTGCCAATTTCAAATTAATTGCTGACTCTTTACAGTTGAATGGACGAGTTTGTGAGCAGCAACAAATATATAAGATTAAATTTTATTCTGGAGAACAGGTTGTAAAACTAGCGTGAGGAGGTTTTTCTTTACTAAACCGAATTTAATCTGTCTCGACTTTTCCAGTTTCTAAATTGTTCCTGGCTCTTTACAAGTAAATAAACGGTTTTTTGAGCAGCAACAAATTCTAAGATTAAATTTTAATTTAGAAAACAGGATTTAAAGCTAGCGTAAGCGGGTTTTTTTTATCAAACTGATCTTTAGTCATCTTCGACTGCCAGTTTCTAATAACTGGATTAAGGCTTACCTAAAGAAATCAAGTGAAAATTTAGCGTTACCACCTTATCATTAAACCAAATACCAATTCTCCCCGACTTTTAGTTTCTAATTTTTTACTGACTTTTTATACCGTGACAAACAATTTTGTATAAGCAAAAACAATTTTTTTAAATTATATTTTACTTGAGAAAATCGTGTGTAAAGCTAGCGTGGACAGTTGGTTGGTTGGTTTATTTGTTCTTGGCTCTGGTCCCTTTCGGTCCAATTTACCAGCTCATTCGGGGAAAATCTGGATAGTCGAGCTCGTAGCTCCCAGAAATTCCGGATTCTTTCACTATAGTTTGTCTTGAAATTATGATGTGGCATGGATTGCGGCCATCTTCTCTGGAACTGCCACTGTTATTGCGCATAACCGGTTTCTTTCAGTGCTGACCCCCCGGCGACATCCGCCTCCATTCTCCGTTATTGGAAAACACCTCGTGCAGCACGCTAAACAGAAAAGATCAGGTTATAGGAATCTTCACTCACAGCGCCTGGTTCCAGAAAAAAGATGCCTTCTGAAAGTCAAGCTGTGAGTTACCTATCTTCCTTGGGGCACCAGAACGCCTTCTGCATCCTCCATGCACGATACCACGTAAGAGCCGCATGGACTCCCTTCCGACGTTTTCTACCATGACCGAGAACGAACGGAAACTGAGCGTGGACAGTATTTTATCAAACCAATCTTAAATCCTTCTCGACGATTTCTAAGGACCCCGCTTATTCTTATAAAAAGCGGCTTTCGGTAATTTATTTTTAATTGAAATGTTGTAGATCTCGACGCCCCGATTAAATGTTTTGTGAGTATAATTTCCGATCGCCTCTAGTTTTAGAGTTATAGAGCCTCAAATTTTGATATTTGCTAAGTTGTGATTTCGAGTACCTCCTATGATTTTAAATTATTTTCTGCCATACTAAAGCTTTTTTTTAAATATTTTAATGAATAAATATAAGCTATAGTATGGGATAGTAAAATATATAAAAATATTTTGTATAAAATATTTCTTATAGCAGTGGCAGCGGAATATATAAAATTCTTATTATATTTCCTAAAACTTACAAACCTCAAAAAATGCATTTTTGGGTATAAAGAAAGAACAGAATGGTTAGATGTAATTAATTTTTTTCACTAAGAGTGTGCAGACTAAGTTTAAAGATATAAACACATCTTTGTACATAAAGTCAAAGTATACAGAATAATAAAAAAAACAACCATTTACTATGCTATTTAAGTTTACATTATTTACTTTAGCAAATAAAAAAATAGTTTTAATAACTTGTTAAAACAAATACATCTCAAAAACAAAGCTGCTATTACTAGTTATGGATCTTAAAGCTATAGGTATTTAAGATCTACTTATACAGGGTGACGGTCCGCAAACGCCTTAGTGTTTAGTATAAAAGGTGTATTATATTTTAAAAATATGATTCAAAGAAATATGCCAGAAGTATGCGATTACTTTAAAAGCAAAATTCAAATTTTTAAGAAATATACTCAAGTGCTCAAAAATATCCATATTGCTTCTGTTTTTTTACAAAGTACGCTGTACAATAATTAATTTTTAGATTGTTAAATAAATAATAAAGTAGGTTTTATTAGCAATCTTTATATCAAAAATGTAATACTTTAAATTATTTTAAGATTTTTGAAAAATTCATGACCAGAACAATCCATAAACTACCCTACTTAGCGCGGATTTTGTATACAAAAATGTTACATTGCTAAAATATAAACTGTGTCATGACCTTAATCTTAATTTTTTGTAAGATATTTTATAAACTAATATTTATTTTTAAGCAACATTTAGACGTAAATTAGAAGCCCATTTTAAACAAAATATCCTCTATATTAGTACATTTTTTAATTTTAAAACTAAGTTAGATTTCTATAGTTATTCGGATACCAAAAACGCAGTGACTAGGGGCACGTTGATGTGCCGCGATTATTTTTTTACCGGGCACGTGTATGACGTCACTACTGAGCGTGCCCTTAATTATTTACTACTAAAATAGGTGCACGTTGACGTATGCGATTTTATCAACTGAACGTGCCATTAGATCTATGATAGGTGCCTGTTGATTAGCAGCTATCAGCAAGCAATGTTTTATTATTCATAACACCAGAAGCAAAGCTATTATATTATAAATAAATAAATATAAATCTTATTTTGAACATAGTATGATAAAATTAATTTTATAGTTGTAGGTTTACCTACCTAACAAAAATAATTTGCTCAGTGTCTCATTCACTTCTGACGTTAATATACAAATTTGATTATTTTAATTAAAACAAACAAAACTAGATATACTACTAATTTTTTATAATTGATTAAATATAAGATTTTTTTCTACACATTTAAATTTAAAGTAAAATCCTCAAAAATGATCTCAAAAAATATGAACAATACAGGGTGTCCGGAAATTATGCGTCAGGATTTTGGTGGGCAATTCTGCACGAAAAATTAATGAAACAAACTCTATACAATTTTTGTGTGAATGTTATTAATTTTATATCCAAATTTATAAAATGATTGAAACAAAAAAATTCTAAGGCATTTTTCTAAAGTGAAGGACAGTTTAGGCCATATCAAATTAATAGGGCAAATAAAAAGAGTCACTAGTGATAGTGAGTATATATGCAAAATTTGGCGAAATACAGTATACTAACACTAGAAAAAAAGTTATTAGAAATAATAACAAAAAAAAAATTTTCTTCAACATCCTGTATATCCGTTAATTTTTAGTTTTCGAAAAAATTTATAGAAGTTTGTTGCATTAATTTTTCGTGCAGAATCGCCCACAGAAATCCTGACGCGTAATTTCGGGACACCCTGTATGAATCATAAAACATTAAAACTGGAAAACAGAATAAAACAAAGATTTATTGCTTCAAAAATTAAAGTATTTTGTCTAAAACATGGTTTTCTCATTTTAGATTTCGATCCATCGGTATCTTCTCGGGTTGCAGTTAGAAGGTAAGTGTAATTAAATGTAAATTCAGTTGTCTCGTTTTATGCTAATCATCAGAATTATGTAGCAAAACAGACAAAAGACAATACTGAACTTGATATTTCATGACAAGCAGTTTTAAATGGAACACATCATATCCCATTTTTGTTTTCTACGGATAATTTTAGATATTTTTCAAGTAAAATATCCTATACCCCTCATCAGCTGTTTTCAAAATATTAACAATTAAAAATTGATTAGTTTGGTACTTTTGACAAGCTTTTAAAACCTAGAGCCTGAGAAATGAGGACAAATGTTGCACTATCTATCTTATTATATTTCCCAGACCGTGCCCGCAGACCTAGCAGATGGTACTTGCAATAGTTGGTACTCAAAATAATAGTACCAATTTCAGGACCACCGCTAGTACCATTAGTAAGTACCGTCTAATAGCTTTTGAACAGGACAGTGCAAACCATTTCCCTGATCTGATCCAGATTTTATAGACTACAGTAAAAGCACAGGGACGTGTTATTTGATTGGTTTGAACCCTTCACACGGTTATGCAAAACTGTCATTCAGTGTCATTAGGGGTCATGGTAAGTTCTGGTTAGTTAAATCTGTTTTTTTTTAATTTGCTTTATTAAGGTATTAAAACAAAAATTATTTACCTAACCAGAACTAACCATGACACCTCATCCCCCAAAGGTGACAGTTTTGCATGACCGTCTGTAGCCTTTCAAACCAATCCAATTACACATCCCTGTGCTTTTTACTGTAGTTTAGATTTTAGAGCCTGCCAAAGTACCAAACTTGTCAATTTAAAATTGTCACCATTTCGAAGTTGAAGAAATATGCTTGAAGTGACTACCTAACCACAAATAACAAAATCATCAAAAATAGCGCGTGCCTGGAACACGTTGTATGAGTGACGTCATACACGTGCCCGGTAGAAGTATAATCGCGGCACATCAACGTGCCCCTAGTCACTTCGTACCAAAAATGTAAGACTTATTTATAGGTTATTTTTAAAATTTTGCATAATTTATGCCCTGTATATTTCGGTATTATTTAAGGCATTTATGGTTTCTTTTATATAGGTATACCTCTGGTTTTAAACTAAAAGTACGTTTCAATAAGTCAATAAAACGTATCTTCTTATTTACTTAAGCAGATAATATTAACTGAAGTGGCCTAGTAAAAGCTTAGTTCAAAAGGGCTTGTTTTCTTACCCTGTATATTTTGGTACTAAAATGTGTTTATATTTTTGGTTTAAGTCTACACAATATTATTTTAAAAAATTAATAAACCCCAACTAACTAACTAAAAAATAATTTTATATGGTGCGACGCCATTGCTATAAGAAATATTCTAAACGAAATATTTTCATATATTTAATTATTCTATAATATAGCCTATAGATAAGCCTTCAAAGATGTTTCAAAAAACTTTTAGTAAGGCAGAAAATAAATTAAAATCATAGCAAGTATACAGCTTTGACGCTCTATAACTTTAAAACTAGAGGCGATCGGACATTGTGCCTAAAAGAAGATTTTATTAAGGGTTTAAGATCTTAAGCATATCAAATAAGAAAATAATAATAAACCTATATCATAAATGTCTTTACTTTTAAGATACACAGTGAAAAAAATGTTTTTTTATTTTTAAACTTTTCAACCCTGTGTCTCTGGTCATTAGAACTTTCTGTTTTACTAACTTTGTGGATTATTTCAGCATGCAGACGTGTTTGGTGAAGTAAACATCCAGGGTTACCAAAGAAAGACCATAAAATTTACTTTAGAAAGACATTATGAAGCGTCGCTTCACCAGTTTCTGCATTAAACACAATATTTCTAATAAAATTAAACACACACAGGCGCATGACAGGTGACTGATTTTTACATAAAAATATGAGTTTCCTTATTACAATTGAAAATCGTGAAAATCTTAATTCTGACAAAAATATTTTTATACACTGAATTGTATCCGCAGTTGGTTTCTTGTGAAACATTTTTTAAATATTAATACTAAGTAATAGTATTAAAAATATTTTTTGTTGGCTGGTTTCTAAAAAAAACGATTTAAATAGTCACCACCAATTAGTAGGTTTAAGAAATATTTGTTTGTTTGTGTTACATTACTCGGGTCAGTGAGACTTCACGATGAAAGTCCTTAATAAAAATTAAAAACTATTTGTCTCCTAAATTTTCTTTGCATCTAGCTTTGTTTTCAAGAAAATTAAAGCCACTCTAATTTCTTCTAAAAAGTACCTTTAGACAACATGGTAAAAAAACAAAAAATAAAAAATTAACAATTATTTGCTTTAACATAAATAAAAAATATGTATTTCATTAAAAATTTACCATTTTCGTTATCACCTAAAGTCAAAATTGTTTTTTTAAGTTTTGATTTTATTTTATGCTGTTTATTGATGTTTTTTTAGTATAACCCGAAGTGGCTTTAAATTGTTTTTCTTAAAAACAAACGAGATACGAAGAAAAAACTAATTATTAAAAAGTTGCATTTTTAACTGCCCAAACGGAAAAAAAATTAAAACTGCATAAAGAGTCAAAAGCGTACTTTTTTTTCACAATTATATTGGCTGTGGTGCCTATTGAGACGCCACTGGATACAATAATCCTAATCTAGGTGAAGTTTTACTAGCGCTTTATTACATTAAATAGATGTTCCAAATTTTATCCCAATTCATAAGTGAACTAACGTTCGGTATATCAGATATAAAGCAAGTCGGAACACATGTTTATAAAAACTTTTTTATGAAAAGACGTAAGAAATCGCCTCCTAAGTTTTGTACCGCAGTTGGAAAACACCCTGTATATGTTATTTACACAGGGCGTACAAACAATCTCGCGAAAAACTTTAAGGGATGATTTTTCATCATAAAAAAGGTCCTATTTTCAGAACTAAAGGGTGTTAAAAATTCTCTACAAAATTTTTGTTTAGTCTTAAACAATTTCAGTTTGTTATTATTTTTTTGTATTAAACAAAAGGTTTTCGCGTAAATAAAATTAAAACACTCCCTAGCATGGCTATTTAATATAGCTATTATCTAACCTTATAGTAAATAATATTCTCTTTTTCTTTAATTATTTAATTCAAAAATAATTTTCTACACGAAAGATTGGTCAATATGTCATTGTTTTAATTTTTTATTGATAAAATAATTGGTAAAACAAACCCACTTATACTAAATAAATGGCGATTTTTATTTCCTTACGCAAAAACCATAGATCGAATAAAAAAGTTATAGGACCAAAGTTTGAAAGTTAACGGGAATCCGAAATCATATTTTCTTTATAGGTAAATGCAGTGGCGTACCATTTTTTTAATGCAATAAATCCTTTACGGACGACACTAATAAACTTTTTTTTGTACAACAAAAAATATCCTTTAATACATAGAAAAGGTATCTCAAATTTCCCATAAATATCTGTATTGGTAACAAATTTGTTAAAAAACTATTGTTTTTCCTAGTACTTTGTAGTTCCGAAAGTAGAACGTTTAGGACATATGTTTATAATTTTTTCACCCCTTTTTTATCTGTTTAACACTCCACGAAGGCTTTATGCCTAAGTACCAGAGTACCGTGGGTGTCGGGTGAATAGATGTTTAACCCCTTTTTCCACGCTGTTCCGTCAACGTTATCCAAGCACTGAAACATGCAATTTTTGCATTTCACAGCACCTTTAAGACAACGCGGTTGTGCCACCACGGACGTTATTTTTTAAATAACTACTACCTGGGGTAGGCAGAATACTACACAGTGGTTTGCCAAGCCATCTGTGAGGTGACGAGCGATTAAAATGCCAAAGTCCGGTTCCGAGATTCGAACTCGGATCGCTGCGGTGAAAAGCTGGTACGTTACCGGTGCACTACGCTCGCTACAAGGGAAGCCCCTTAAAGTTTGTCGGAAAAGTTGGTGGACACCCGGTTTGAACAAGATTTATATTTTTTAAATAATTAAAATAATTATTTTCCTCATCTTGTAGGTTTCTGATTTTAAATAAAATAGAAAAATAAAAATAACAAAAAATATATATAAGTTATTGAGGACGATTGCCCGTTTTACAGCTTCATTAACTCGACTACATTTTTTTTTGTTACGACGACAGCAGGGGGTGCAAAGTAGAAAAAAAAGTATTAAAAATTTAAGTGGAAAGAAAGTCCTCTTGCACCAAACACCCTGCTATATCCTTTTAGTATATTTACTTTAGGTGGAAAATATTTTTGAAGAGCAAAAAAGAGGTCTTCTTCTATAAAACACCGTCTATATTTTCTCTTTCCTTTTGTCCTCTCCTTTTGCTCCTTTCCCAATAGCCAGGGGGTGCAAAACATTTAAAAATGCCTAAAATCAATACTTCTTTTGCCAAAACTTACTACTTTTCATACATTTTTAAAAGCCAGAGGGTGCAAGTGCACCCCTGCACCCCTCCCGGCGCCCATGAATTGACATAAGCAGAAGTTATGCACAAGAGTATAAGTAACCAAATACATTACTAACAAATATCAAATGTAAATTTGGTGCAAATAATTAATCAGCAACCCGCATTTAAACTTTTAAACTGAAATAAAGGTAAATTTTGCAAATTAAGTATTCTGTTAAACCAAAAGTGGAACAAATAAAAATATTACTAAATCGAAGTAAATATGCTATTACAATATACTGAATTGGATGAAAATACGTAATTTGCGTAATGAGGATATTCTTCTCGATCTGGGTTGCTTTTTAAATATTTTGCCCACATTTCATGTAAATATACTTTTAAATTATGTTAAAAAAAAATTCAGTTAATAAAAAATATTGTTTTTAAATTTGTAATAGAAATAAAGTCAACTAAAATTTTCTTGTGCTTTCTTTAGATTAGGCTAATAGAAATAATTTAGCTTATATGTCTCTTTTTTCGACCTTGTTCAGTTTAAAACAAAAAATCCACCGAATGCATGTTTTTAGACTACAAAAAGGCATTGCGGGATTTTTTTAAATTGGGTTTTATAATCTTTTTATTAGAAATTATGTAACCACAACAATAAAAACTTATTAAACTTAAGTTTAAATTTAGTCTTACAATATTAACTAAAATAAATGTCTTTGATTTTTTTTAGATTCTAAAACGTTTAACACTCTGTTTCTTGAGAACACTATTTTCCAGACCTATGTTTATTCAAAATTTTCTTTATTGCTTCACTTTTTCTTTATGCTTTCTGATGTAGAATCTCTCCCTAAATTTTCGTATCAACATTTTGTGAAACCCTGAATTATAATTAAAAATATTATTAATGCTGCAAGGTGAGCTAAAACCTTATTAATTATATATTTGCAAGATCAGAAAAAAGCATAAATGTCTCATATTACTTTCTAGATAGTTGAACCAAAAAAGGGATAATACCAAAACTTTTATTAAATAAACAGGATAAAAAATTAAAAACAACAAAATTTAAAGAATCTCTATCTGGGATAATTAAAAGTATCTTTCCGTTCTCGCCGCATTGACATTTTAAAAATAAAAAGAAATGTGATATCTGTATAAAAAAAAAGAAATAAAATATCGCCAAAAACTGACAATTTTTAATTAAAATAGAAAAGTTGATGATAGTTTAGATATCATTTTGGCCCCTTATTGAATAATGAGTAAAGTTATTTTAAGCGAGCCACTAAAAATCGACTATTTGATTTGACTGTATCCAATAAATTATTTTTGGTATCTTTATAGGTTAAAAGTAATACTTCTGAAAGGTTTCTGAAAATTCAAAAATTTATTGGTAATTTAAAGTTTTGAGCTTTTTGTAAATTATAATATATAAGCGAATAATTACTGGATTTCGATTAAAAAGAATGGGTTTTTTGGTAAGAAATAGTAAAAAACATGAAAAAAAGTTTTATTTACTTAAACAAATTATAGGTTTTAAACAATAATTAGTTTGGATATAATAAACAAATAAAAATTTAGCTTACTTCTCGGTAATGTAAAATTATTTCGTTTTTATAAAAATATTAATTAATTTATTAACTAAATAATGACACGAAAAAACTTGGTTCCCAAAAAAAAGGTTCCCACTTTCGAAAACCATTGTTTATCTTATTTCAGCATTGCTTTTTTCGTTTCTATCATAAAAAAGGGCATTACTTTCCCAATTTAACAGACAATTTTACAGTTTTCTACCACTAATTTTTGCTTAAACACTTTTAGGGGCGCCTATATCCCCCTATTTAGCCTGGAAGATCGCAGAAGATTGAAATATGTTCAGACACTGTGCCCTAAGTGGCGCGCCCGGTTTAGCCGCTGTTCAGTATACACAATCGCTAAATAGGTTAAATAAAACCGGTTTTTGGCGCATTAAAGCGTTTATATATTTTTTCTGGTGAAAGAGCACCAAAATTATTTAGTTTAACGAATATTTTTAAATAAACACACTTCTCTTACAATACCGAGAATTTAGCTAGATTTCCATTTGTTAATTATAAAGTAATTTTTCATGTAAATTATTGTAATTTCTTTTTCTGTTTTTTTCTTTTCCTTAAGGAGGGAGATATCTGTAAAATGCCAATAAAATTTTCATATTATATTAGTATAGTCCTTTAGAAGGATGTCCCTAAAGTTTTAGAACATAATTTTCAGTATTTCTCATGTTACAGAGTCGGTATGTCATTATAATCAATGAATTCTTATTTACCTATTTAAATTTTAAACGCATTTTCCTCAAAACTTTATTTTGAAATTAGCGGGCACAATAACTCAAAAAGTTATTGACCAATCTTCCTAAAATTTTGCACACATATTTTTAACAACCGTACTTTCTACGTGAACCTTCAAAATACCGATGAAAAATTGAGTCAAAGTCATTTTATTTTTTCAAGCATTGTATTTCGGATTTATTTATTTTGTATTTTATTTAGGTTCACCGACAAATTATGACATTAATAAACACAAAATAATTTAGTTTTTGATTTTTAAATTACTACAACCGATGCTAGAGTGCCCACCAATTAAGAAGTCTCTCTCCGACATTCCTAAAAAAATTAGCGTACAGCCGCCATTTTGAATAATTATAATTAAAAATATATAATATACAGGGTGTTTCATTTAAAAAAGTATATTTTTGGAAATAAATCGAAAACCTGATGTTTAATTGTTTTTTTTTGTTGGCAGTCGTTAATCAGCATAAGAATTGCTACTACTTTGCTAATTTATTCGACTTTGTATCTCCAATAATAAAGAAGTTAGCAATAGTGCTTAAAAATGATCAGCCTGTATAGTGTCTGCCTGGCTACAAACAACAGAATAAATCTAATGTGGATGCCAAGACGTGAAAGAGTGGGGACCAACTAGCCAAAGTAGGTGCATAAACCTGTTTTACGGCATAACAAAGGGTCGCCTAGAAAAGGAACTAAAGAATGGGAACAGAGGCAAAAAAGACTTACTGGAATAACGCTCCAGAATAAAAACAGGCAAAGAGATTTATCTCTTAATCGCTCAGATACACTAAAAAGCTGTTAGAGCTTCAAAAGAACAAACTCAGGATAGTTACTAACTTTCTTACAGGTCACGGTCCTCTGAGGTACCACCCTAAAAGATGGGAAAGACCGACAATGGCCGTGGCAGGTTTTGTGTGGGTAAAAAATCTGAAAAAGTATTTTTGCCTCCAGAAGATGTAGAAAAACCTCGTCTTCCGAAATATTTACAGCTTCGCAAAAGTTTGGAAATAGAAGGAATTAACTTATGTAGGGTATCCAGAAAAGATCTTTTAAGGTCAAAGTAGGAGAACCCAAAATGTGTTATTTAATACAATGCAATACAATATAATTCAATAGTATCTGCCTTCCACGTGTGATACTGCACAAGTATTTTATATTATAAATTTTATTGCTCCCTGTGTAAATATTTATTAAGTTTTTGCAATAAATATTAGGTCTATTGTGTCTATTTAGGTACAGTTATTATAATTGTTTGGTTTATTTTTAATATGTAATTTTACCTGGTACTAAACAAGTGTTGTATCCCTTTTGTTAAATCATAAACTCGACTAGTCGAATGTTAAAATGCAAGTTAATTTGTCAAAAATGTCAGTATATGGTTATAACGTAAAATTTTTAAAATATTTAAAAAAAAAGAAAAAAAAAAGGGGAACATTATGTGTTACTCTGTATAAATCAATAATATTTTAAAGCCATGTTGTAAATATCATTGATCTGAAATTCGTATAAGGTTATCCATGCATAAGGCATTTCAGTGACATAGACAAACACGATTCGGTTATTGCGATATAAGCACAAAAGGGTCTGAGATAAGGGACGAAGTTTACATAAGTGGGATCGCGCCCGATTGACTAGAGCACACTATGAGATCCAGTGGAGAGTCTAGGAAGTTTTATTAGAATAGTATAAAAGCTCTAAAAATGGGAAGGCCTTAGTAAAGGATGATAAAGAAAAAATAATTTTATTGTGAACATAAGTGTATAGTAAACGCCGTTTATTAATGTGGAAAAAACGGGACACTTCAAATATTTTTTATTTTTTTAACCCATTTTTCTCTAAGGCTTTAAAATTTAAATAAAACATAACATTAAACGTTAATTTTGTTTATTTAAACCACTTTAAACAAGATGCAGCTGTGTTTTGAAAAATACTCAAGAAAAGTGGTGTACGTTTTTGCAACGGTTGTCGAAATCATGAACTAAAAGAAAAAATATATTGTTTACTATAAAATAATTAATGGTTAGGAAAAGCCGTGTGATGGCCTTGTGTGTAAAGCGCTGGGTCGTTGGGCGCACAACCGACGTGAGATGGGTTCGAATCCTGCTGCGGCAAAAACTTATTAATAAGTTTGGTCAGAAATTTAGTGGTTAGCTTAACGCCGTGTCCTGCGCAACCGTAGACATGCGAACCCCACTCAGTTGGTAGGTTCGATAGTCCTCCGGGTGGGGACGTAGTCCCAAGTTATCGCACATAGAACCGTGGTTCCCCAAACTTATAAATCAACACTCAACAATAAACTGAGCAGCTTCAGTGCATGGGTTATCCCGGCCCTATTTTAAGGTTTAAGATCTAGTTAAGAAAAGATTAAATGTGAAAGTAAACCTTACCTCTTGCAGGTTTTCCATCTAGTTAGGTACTACTACGTTATCTATTGCATTAAAAAAAAATTAACGCAAGTTTTTCCGACAATAACTTACGCTATCCCAATTTGCTCTTTCATTGTCATTAAGGTCTCGGGCGCGCTCGAAATTTTATACCGCAATTTTATAAGTTTCAGAGTAGAAAACCATACGTTCGCGGTTAGCCAATGTGCGTTGAGGTATTCTCATATGAATATATTTGGCAACAGCGTGTGCAAAGATTGTGCGAGTCCTAGGTTAATTTCAATCATAATCGATCCGGGAATTGAACGACTACAGAGTTGCGGCATTCCGTTCCGCGGCGCGCCTGGTCATGTAAGTAAATATTTATTCTATTTTGTTATGTTTCTATTTATTGATTTGCGAAATTTGGATTATTCTTTAAAATCGGTTGTTGCCAATATTATGAATATAATATCTAAATACATATTATGATAAAAATTATTGTAATTACGAAATAATTTAGCTCTATCCTCATTATTAGAGGTACTTACTTACTTACTTGGAATTTTAAAATTTATTGTGGGAAACAAAAAGATGGGCCATATATTACTTCAAATTCACAGATATAGTAAAACGACTTATGGATTATATAAAAATCCAAAATAAATATAACAATGGACAATTACTACACCAGTTATCCACTTGCCCAATATCTCCTGGAAAATGGTATTACAGTCACCGGGACTCTAAAAAAATAAGGGGGAAATTCCAATAGAGTTTCTACCACATAAAGTCCGTGAAGTAGGATCGTCCTTCTTTAGATTTCAGGATGATGTTACTATACTTTCATATGTGCCTAAAAATAATAAGGCAGTGATTTGACTTTCAACCATGCATGATACCGGGAAGGTAGATCCGGTATCCAATAAGCTGCAAATAATTCTAGGCTATAACGGTACAAAATCTGGTGTAGATACTGTTGATCAGAAAGGTGCTTCATATTCAACTCAACGAATTACAAAAAGATGGCCCTTAGCGTTGTTCTTTAGATTCCTTGATATAGCAGGAATTAATTTGGAAGTTTTGTTTAAAGCCAATAATACAAAAAAAATAAGAAAAGAAGAGCCTTTCTCACCAACTTAGCTTATGGACTTATGGAAGATCATATGAAAGAAACAGCCAACATCATGACACTCTCTAAAGATTTAAAGGTATTTTTCCTAAAATATCCTCAAGAAACATCAGCACCTGTCAGAGATAAAGAAAAACGAATTGGACCGTATCACATATGCGGACTTCATAGGAATAGCAAAACCACCATATTTTGCAATTCTTGTCAAAAATTCGTATGCAAAATTCACAGTGAATGGTTGATCCAATGTGATATTTGCAAATATCCACCAATGGAAAAAGCGATTGAGCTACTTATTTACGTTTATGTAGGTAGAATATTTTTTTTATTTTGCTAAAATTGTTTGTTAATTTTTTTACACAATAAAGTTGATATATCGCTGTGTATTGATAGTAAAACTCTCTTTAACAATGTTGACTTGATGTGAAAATAAAAATTTTAATACTTAAATCAATGAAAATGCTAAAAATTGTAGCAGGTAGGAATGCGGTACAGTGTACCGCAGCGCGCCCGCTCAATAGGTTTATAAGTATTTGATTGACTAAAAGAAATATTATTTTGCCTTTGTCATTGCGGTTATATTTATTTGTCATAGAAACTTCCTGGTAATTATAGTGGGTAAATATAATCGTGAAAAATTGTTAGAAAGCTAAACTAACTAAAATACAGACTAGTCATTTGACAATGACAAAAATAGCATACGTTTAGGGTTTTTTTATATTTACCTAAAATGTATACATTTTTTTGTCACAAGAAATAAATAATAATTTTTATAATTTAAACAATTATTTGAACAACCAAAATGTATAATCTGTGCGTTTTTCTTAAAACTACATGTTCCAAAACGTTTTGCATGATTTTTCAAGTTCTACTGAACCGATTTACTTAAAATGGAGTGTGAGTTTTCTCATTACATGTCTCTATCGTACTTACTATGTATTATTATAATAAAATTAAAATTTTTACTACTTTCAAAAATATTAAAAAGTTTTTTTTTTTAATATATATTTTTTTGGACAGCCGTATTTAAGCAAAATAAGTGTTTTTTACTTTTCTTTGGACGATTGCTGTATTTATCTAAATAATTTTTTTTTGTTTTAGATCATCAGAAAACTTGCAATCGTGACAACTTTGGCACGACATTTCTTTTAACCCCGACTTCAACAACTTATATTTTTAAGTCTAATTTTTTTACATTTTTTACTTTTTAATTACAGGTATAATTTGAAACCAGAACCTTTTTAAAGCCGTTCTGTACAGGGTGTCCCATTTTGGTTGTCCCTTATGGGAAACTTGGAAACCATAAGAGATATTAAAAATCTGATACCCCATCCTCGAGCTCTTTTTGGAGAAAACATTTATGGTAAAAACAGATCATCGCTATCGCGAAACGTTTCAGAGATACACAATCACCCTGTATCTCTGAAACGCTTCATGATAGCGATGATCTGTTTTTACCATAAATGTTTTCTCCAAAAGATCTCGAGGATGGGGTATCAGATTTTTAATATCTCTTATGGTTTAAAAGTTTCCCATAAGGGACAACCAAAATGGGACACCCTGTACATCAATTAGACAAATAATTCTTTTAAAAGTGTATTTTCTTACCAAGCAAAAATATAAAGAGGCACTGTTTTTTTTATAGAGATATTAATTAAAAAATTACCCATTTGATAAGTACTTTAAAAGGCACGCTATATACGTCTATAAAACAAACCTAATTGCAACAAGTTTCCAGGAACAACGCTAGAAGATGTTATGTCAGTTGCATTAAAACTTAATAATCCTCAGATCAGAAAATCATTAGTAATATTAAACCTAGAAGTCATACATATAGTTAAGCATAAAAGTAATTTTATGTGGCCATCGGCATTTGGTCCAAACTTTATATTCAGGAAGTAGAATTAATTCAAAATTGCTTTTAGCCAAAAGCAGTATTAGTCTAAACTCTGCCCAAGCAACAAATTCAAAATTTTAAACCGTGATCAACGCGTAATATTGCGTTTTCAGTACAGCAATAAATAGCTATTTACGTTACTAGACCGGAAAATGGTATTTTACGGGTCGACGAAAAACATTTACAGGGCGAGCCGTAGGCGAGTCCTGTAGTTTTGAGGAGACCCGTAAAAATTATTTCCGGTCGAGTATAGTACATAATTTTTTTTTAATTGACCGGAAAAAAACTGTGAAAATTTTTAGTGTTATATTTAAACGACAATAAGGACGCTGCTTCAATTATTTCATCTGGATTTTCCATGTCTGACTCCATTTTGGCAAAATGATGCTTTCTTTACTTTACAATATCTTGAACTGTCAAATAGTAACAATTGAACTCTGACAATTTTTGTCATGGGTAACAGGATTTTTTGATATCAGGGACCGGAAAGTAAATGAGAGACCGGAAAGTAAACTAGGGACCGGAAAGTAAATTACTCCTTTAAAATAGCATTTTCCGCTTAAAAATTGAGTGGAAAATTCAATTTTCCGGTCAATTAAAAAAAAAACATAATTGTTAAACGTAAAGCATTGCCTTTCAACCAATAGCTGAACAGAAAACCCGATATCACTTTTGCATATCGATACCGTAATTCGCAAATTGGCTAACTTCATTTTCCTTCAAAGCAAAAGGTAGTTACTTGGGCTATTATAAAATATAAACCCAAAGGAATTTATATGGATTCTTTATTTAAAATAACCTAAAAAATTACAATTACTTAACAAACGGTAAGAAACCTTCTTTTTACATATTTTCAAATATTTTTGTCTCTGCTGTAAAATTTTGTGAATATTGAGTTAGCCGATTTGCAAATTACGGTATCGATATGCAACTTGGAGGTGGTTTAGTCAAGAAGTTGACTTCGGCGATGGCTTAAACGATTCGAAATGGCATCTAAAAAAGACGTAAAAAAATTCAATTGGTATTAACAAAAACCTGAGAAAAAAATTAGCCGTCCAGCTTTTTGCCCAAATTTCAAAAAGTATAAGTGATAGCTTAAATAATATTATAAAGGTTTTAGTCCAAGAGCCCTTCAGCGGCCGATCTTCGTTATGTTATAAAAGCTGAAATATTCCTTAGTTGGCATATTTATTTAACGTGGCGCTTTTCACATAAGCACCGACAGCATTGTGAAGTTGATTGAACTAGCAAATTGTGAAATAATTTTTAAAAAAAAATTTACAAAAACGTACCTATAGGCAATTTTGTTAAAATTCTAATTTTCCTGGGTTGGTGACGTATTTAACTAATAAATTAATAAATAAAATTGTTTTTTACCATTGTAAAATGTTTGGTAAGGGCCTATAGCAGCTCCAATATTCCTAATTTTTTATTTAACGTTAAAAATCGTCTTTCGCCGGCGATTTCGGCATACATTTAAAAAATAATTTTATTTTTTTTTAATTCTATAATCATTTAGACACTTTAAAGAATATGGTTCTGCGATAATAAAAGTTTTATCAACATTTTTTAAAAAGTTATTCATTTTTAATTATTGTTTTTTTACGGGTTCATATATAACACTACATTTTTTTATTTTTTTTATTTTTATTTAATTTGCATAAATAAATTATTTTAAACCTATGCTCACTACAGTGGCGCATCGCGCATGCCTAAATAACGCAAAAGCCGTTAAATAAAAATTATAAATATTGGAGCTACAATTCCGAGAACTAAAAGTATTTTTACTAAAATTTTTTGCTTTTTCAGAAACTTTTATATTATTTAAGCTTTAACTGTTACTTCTTGAGATTTTGGCAAAAAACTACAAAATTTTATATTTTACAAATTTCTTTTCATTTAATTAAATTTATTTAAACGTAAGTTATTTGTTACTGCTTTAAAGAAATAATAATTTAAAATATTAAAAACTTGTATTATACAGGGTTAATTTAAAACTTTAAGAATCTAAATAGAAGGCCATGACTTGGTGTTTGGCCAAAACTTTTAGTTGTAAATAACTAACTTAATTTAATATTTTTTTATTTTTTAAAATAAGTGTACGATACTCTTAAGTAATTTTTAGTTTTGTTTTTTAAGACACTCTGTACATTTTTTAATTTTTATAATTACTAATAATACAGTTTAAGACCATGCACCGATTTTTATAAAAAATAAAGTTTTTTGAGAAATTACCATTAAAAAATGTTTCCATTTGTTCCACACTTAATGGACCACGCTGTTTACCGGGTGTTTCTCACAGGTGGTTCCCTCCCATAACATTTTTACCTTGTAAGATAGAAAAATTAAATTTAGTATATCGATATTTGACAAGGTTTTGGATTTATTGATCTATTCACTCGTTTTGTATTACTTCCGGTTTAACCGGAAATGACTGCTACTTTAAAATTTTAAATATTCCGCAGGCACACCTCACATTGCCTCTTTGCAAGAACAACGTGTCATCAATTTTTTTCCGAAATGTCACGTTGTTCTTGCAAAGAGGCGATATGTTATTTTTTGACTTTTCTGCTGTCAAAAAATGGTTTTTAAAATTTTAATTTATAAAGTGCCATGATAAGGCTGAAACGGTTTATTCTAAGTCAAGTAGCCATGCAAAAATGAAGTTCTTCTTCTTTTGTGTTTTACGTCGTTCCAGGGCGGAGTCAAAGTGTAAAAATCCTATTTATGGTCATACGTCAACAATATCCCAAATTTCATTTTTTTATCTGAAAAGGTAACAAAGTTATAGAGGAGAACCACCCGTGAGAAGCAACCGGTATACTAACTGTATAAAACCATATGTCTCCTATGTGCTATCGTTTTAAAGATATTTGCATTAAATTTAATAAGTGTATAAAACTCTGTATACACATATCTAAATTAAACATTATTTGTTTTTTGTTTAAATTTAAATATAGAATAATTATTAAAAAATTACACTTTTTTATATATAATGTAGTTCAAAATTTGAAAAGAAAAAAATATGTTGTTAAAGTTTACTTTAAAAATTTAAACTAATATAACATTTGTTTTACAAATAAATTTAATATTTTTTATTAGGTAATAAAAAAATCATTTATTCATGTACCTATTATGTAGCCTAAGAAAATATATATTTGTTTAATTTGTTTTTCTAAAAATTGACATGTTTAATTTATTTTTTATTAACAGTTTGGCTTTATATTTAAAACCTATTTTGGTTAAGCGCGTCAAGGTTTTTGTTTTTGTTAAATTTATATTGTCGTATATAATATCATCAGAAAAAAAATGATCGGCAAAATATTTCGATTGTATGAAAGGTTGTTGCCTTGGCAATTTCGTGAATGACATTTTCAATAATAATACGAGCCGAAGGCGAGTGGTATTAAATAAATTTAATGTCATAAACGAAATTTCCAAAATCAAAACCTGGTTTTAAGTTTGGTTAACCTGCAGCGATTGAGACGTGGAACTCTATTACAGAAGTAATTTCTCGAACTTATAATTTCGCTTCTTCAAAAACTGAGAAAACTGCTTCCAAAAGGATTTTTTTATTATTGTGTATTGGGCGGAATACTTTTACATAATGCTTTTCTAATCTCTGACTTACATTGGCTTCCAAATCTCGCATTTTGATTTAAAAATTTCATATTTTATTTTTAAAAATAAGCGACACTGGTCTAACTGACGACAGTTTTTTTACCTCTTTTACTTTAACCTAACTAAGTTTTGCCGCTGAATTACCATCATGTTGGTTTTATCAAGGTAGGAGTTTTGCCAGTAGAAAACAGGAGGTTGCTATGACATTTTACCAGTATAAAACACTCTAGTGAAATAGTCTGTAAAATTCCTTAAAACACAATTTAAAGGGAATTATATTGTTTATTAACATAAATTTTATTATTGGTATATTTAAATACGATTTTTTACTAAAGATTACTGATAGAAAAAATAAACTTATATGATTTAAAAAAATAGTCATTTATTTTTATAATTGGCTTTAAAAAATCAACCATTTCCTGTAAAAATAAAAAAATATGTTGGTAAGTAGATTTTTAATAAGAAAATACTAGCTTTTTAAAAGATATTTGCGCTATTGTGGTATTTTTAGACACCCTGTATATTTTAAACCAATCTTTAAAACTACAATAATAATTTTTAAACGTTACATAAAAAATGTTTAAGTCAAAAAGAACATTTTGCCTAAAGTCGCTGTATTACCTTATTGTTCTTACCCAAAAATATTCTTTATTCTTACCCAAAAATATTCTAACAATTATTAACCACCTCTTACATAACCAAAACATTAATGCATTTTACTTCAAATTTAAAGTACGGTAATTACTTTTCGATTATATTCATCATTGAAAATTAAAAAAGGTTTAAAATATACATTTACGGATCTTATATTCATCTAATACTTCTTTCGCAATTTACATACCTACAATTTATAATCACAATAATAAATATTCCAAGTAGTTTGTTATTTTTTAGACCGACTATTACAACGATTAATTTTTATCCAAACACGCCAGTGAACTTTACAAATTAAATCGAATTCTTAACTATTTCAGACAGTTATTAAGAGATTTTTAACTACCAAAATTTTATTAAAACAACAATTGTTGATTTATGAAGAAAATAATTTTAAAATGAGATAATTTAGATAACTTAATTCAGAGCTTTATTAAAATTTTATGAATAATTTATTAAAAAGTTTGACAATTTTAAATAGACATAATTTTTAAATAGTCATAAAAAGTTTTGTTTTTTTTCTTAAATACAGTAAGTCGGCACTATTGCTAATTTATTTATTATTGGAGATACTAAGTCGGATAAATCAGTAAATTTGTAGTAGTTTTTCCCGCTGATTAACGTGCTGCGAACAGAAAAACAATCGAACATTGGGTTTTGATTTTTGCAAAAATATACTTTTTTAGATGGAACACCCTGTATATTATATTATTAATTAAAAGATCTATCAAGGAGCATTAAAAAAGTCCTTATGTGTTATATCCAATTTTTAATAGTTTCGGAAATATGGACATCCTTGTGAATTTGATATTTAACTGGCATTTTTAAAATAAAACACCTCGTATATTGCATTATCATTAAATACTTATTTTAAGGAGCTTTAGGAAATAACACATCTCGATATGTTTATCAGTTATAGTTTCGGAAATATGGCAATTTAAATCTGAGAAGGGTAGATATAATGTGTATTTTATCTTCGACACTAAACTACATAATTTGCAAATTTGGATGGCCATATTTTTAAAACTATTAAAGATAGACATATCGGTATATATATGGTGTTTTTTTAAAGCTCTCTAAAATACTTGTTTAATGATGGTAATGCAATATAGAGGGTGTTTTATTTGAAAAATGCCAGTTTACTATCAAATTCCCGAGGATGGCCATATTTCCGAAACTATTAAAAATCTAATATAACAGAGAATTTTTTTAATGCTCTTTGATCGATGTTTTGAATAGTATTATAATATACAGGGTGTTCCATTTTAAAAAAATCACTTTTTGCAATTATTTAAACACCCGATGTTTAATTTTTTGTTGTCAGCGGCAGTAAAATACTACCACTTTGCTAATTTAAGCGACTTCGTATCTCAAATAATAAAGAAGTTAGCAATAGTGCCGACTTAAAAATAATTATCCTGTATAATAGTATGGGTTACATGTATTTTAATTTATTGCGCATCTTACTTTGTTAGTTTTAAAATTGTATATTTCCCAACTAGAGCTAAAAGTGTCACTTTTCGCACGCGACTGCTACCTTACTTGTACTTATTCATTATTGTTGGTAAATGTATAATTTGTTACATTTTTCAGGTTAATAGCGGATTGCAGGTTGTTGTGGAAATATTAGTGCCTGCGGAATGTACTTCATTCACCTCTTGAGTTGGTTTGACCAAAGGAAAAAAATCTTTTAAACATGAAGTGCATGAAGATCCTTCAGTGCGACTCGCTAATATTTGGTTCAAAATTTCTGTTATTTTCCGCACTAGTACGGAAAAGTGACACTGTAAGAACTTACATACACGAGTAGGAAAATATAATATCATGTCAAATAAAAAGTAGAAAAGAGAGATTTATGACAATCAATCAGTTTTTGCAAAGTTAAAATGTTTGTTTTATTTGTACTCTTGTAACACTCATCCTGGGATACCCTTTATATCAAACTTTTACATTTAAAAATGTTTCAAAATTTTTTAAAATATTTAAACATTATTTAAAATTACAACTTTAATACATAATAAGAATTTTTCGATGAAAGTAACAAAGTACGAGTATAATAAATGTCAATATTTTATGTTTTTTATTTTTTTTTTAATATTCTTTAATTGGAGTATATATTTTTTATTGTATTTATTAAGAGTTCATAAAAATGCAAAAAATGGGGCCTTAGCGAACCGTCTTTAATAAAAAAATAAAATAAAATGGCATTTAATTTTGTTTTTTTTAATCCAGTTTTTATAATAACGGATAGACAAATATGATGAAAAAATAAATTATATTTAAAATTTTATAAAAAAAATTTGTATATTTTGAATTCTATGAAGTTCATATTTTTTAAAATTTTAGCCTAATCAAACCATTTGTGTAAAAGATAAAAATTAAAAACATGAAAACAAAAAAATTGTTTTTAAATATTTTTAAAAAAATTGTGAGATTAGGGTAAAAATGGTTATTACATTGGTTATAGGTTTCTTTATTGCAGTGTCGGCTGGTGATGACTAATTTGATGGACACACCCTCACACTAGGTAAAAGCCAATATTAAAATTTTTATTTAGGCTCTTATTACAGGTAATTAATCCATTTTTAGCAATAATATGTTACATAGTAAAACAAATAATTGGTTTAAGTGATTTTATAGACTATAATAACCAACAATTAAAAAAAAATTAGTAGGTATATTTCACAATGGTGCGCAACTGCTTTATTTTCGATAACTTTTGTATAATTTTTTTTTAATGAAAGGCATTGTTAAGGTAGAAATTCAAAAAAAATCATTTTTACCCTTAAAAACCATTCCCCATTTTACCCCCTAACGAATTATTTTGGTCCTGAAATAGTTTTCGCACATAGTTATGATGCATTTAACAAATGCCAACCAATAGTTTGCTGTAGGAGATTTTTTTTGCATTTAGGTATTTCGCCTGAACTATAAAAACAGCACTCATTTACTAAAAATAATAATAATTGAGAAATAAAATACATGTAAGAATAATTAATGATTGAATAAGACAATTCCGAAATAGATTTTAGTCGAAGAAAACAAACTTACTACTAAACACAGAAATTAAATCTTTTGATCTTATTGATTGTAAATCATAAAACTACATAAATGTTGTACATATATTATAGAATAAAAGCATATGTATATGTACCTATAATGACGTTAATAAGAATTTACTTATTAAGACAAGAAAAAAATCCAAACTATAATAATATAAACTTTAGGTAGAAGTCTCATTTTAAGTCCTCCACCTAAACTTGTTGACGTCGATTTTTCCCAACAAGTTAAATAAAAATGTATTTACATTCTATTATTAATGCTTCGGGCTAAAAGTGGTTGATAACATGTTAAACATAGTATACCAACAGGTATCAGTTTATTAAAAATATGTATTTAGTGATATTAAAGATAAAGGCAAAACAGAAATAACTAATGTGAAATATAATCGAAATCATTTGATTATGTTAATTGGAATAAATATTTGTTTTGCTTTTAGTCAGCCCTATATTTTTTCCATTATTTCAACTTCCTGCTTTCTGACACTGTTATTAATGTAATATACCGATAAAAATCCCAAAAATTATGAATCAAATGAATTTTTTATATATATTTGCCCAAGCACTTTTTTTTATCGGTTTTCTAACTCATCAGTATCTCTAAACCTAATCACCATCATCATTAATAGCAATTTTGTATCCGCTGCTGTACATAGGCTTTTCGCAAATTATTTAATTTTGTTTTTAGCACCCCAAATCCAGCACATCCGGATTCAGAGTTAATATAGCTATTGTATCGTAATGAATGGGATCGCTCGCCCCAAACCAATTTCTCTTTCACTTTGACCTACAAAAAACTTTTGTAAAGTTCTTTTAATAATAATTAATATCCTTAATTTTTACAATTTCAAGTCAAGAAATATTTCGATATGCAAGTATTTTTATTTCTCTATAAGTCAAAAAATGCTCCCTTTAGATCTTCTCCCGATCTCAGGCTTTGGTATGGTAATACCGCGCTTTACAAAACTTGTTGCCAGTCTTTCGCACCTCGTTAAGATGATGAGTAAAAACATCCGTATCTTGTCAGAAATTTGGTAACTTTCACGACCAGAGTACCTTTATTCTTATGAAGCTCTTTAAGTTATTTTAGTATACAAAGGCGATTTGCAAATAAAATACTTTTCTTTTTTACTTTTCAGTTATTTCAGTAAGACTCTTTGTGCCCGTATTTCTATTATGTAAGTTATTAGGTGTCCTTAGCTATGTTGCATAAAGGGTTCATTTCGTACAACTGGGCCTTTGCACCCAAAAGTCAATTTTATTACCTTCCACTCACCTGACTCATCGATAGATATTGGCTCTAGGGCACGTTTGATTACTTACATAGCATATATTTCATCTTAAAAGATGTGTTAACGTACTTAATGGAAATTCCTAGACATTTGTTATATACAGGGTATCCATTAAGTAAACCAACTTACGTTAAGGGGTGATTCTACAAATTAAAAAAAAACTTCATATAAACAATCTCCGAAAAGTCTTAGTTTAGGATTTAAAAGAAATAAATACTTATATTTTTTATTCTTGCTTTTTTATAATAACTTTTATACTGATTTCAATATTTTGAAAAATTTGGAAGACCTTTTTTGACATGTAAAAAAGAAATGTTTTTAGCAGTGTCGTCCATAAAGAGTTTGACGTAAATATTTTCCAAAGAACTGGTACGTCACAGCATTTTTTTTAAATAAAAATGTTTTTTAAGGTTCCGTTTAGTTTTGAAAAAATATGATCTCTTAACTTTTTGTTTGATGTACGGGTTTTTCCAGAAAAAGAAACAAATTATGCATGGTAATATCTTATCGCTAATATCAGATTCTACAGAAAAAATAATTTTTGTTATTTATTCTTTAATTAATTAGGAATGTGACCATGCCAAGAAATGGTTGCTATCTGCGCGAAAACCGTTCATCTAAAAAAGGGGATTAAATTTGTTTTACTCTAAACGAAAATTTAAAAAATATATTTCTTTATAAAAATGCTGTGGCGTACCAATATTTATTTAATATTTACCCAAAACCCCTCATGGACGAGACTGGTAAAAATTTATTTTTATCATGTATGTCAAAGAATGTCTCCTGATGCAAAAAGACAACCCTTACATTTTTTAACAATTTCAAAATTGGTATAAACTTATTTAAAAAAAACTATATTTTTTTTTAATTTTCACGTAGTTCAAAAAAAGGCGTTTAAAACGTATGTTCAAATAAAATTATTTACTTTTTTTTAATTTTAAAATTACCCTCGAAAGTTTGTCGGTCAAATTATTGAACACCCTGTGTTATACAGTGTGTTCACGGATGCACTTTCCTATACCTGCATTTTATTCAATATTTCAAAAAAAAAAAACTATTTGTCATAAACATTTTGCTTTAACTAAAAATGCTAAAACCTATAATACAAATTGCCAGGGCCGTACGCAGGTAGGTGAGGTTTATAGAAAACTTATGTTTTTGGAGTGGAGGACCTTTTTCTTGTTCCTTGATATTTTTAATCGGTTAAAGAAAGCATTTTTCTATGTTTTGGATGGGAGGGTCATTTCTTAACCGACTTACTCCGGCATTTGTAAACCGATGTTTTTTGTTTGAAACAGTGCACTTTCGCGTTGTTCCCATAAAAAAATTGGGTCAAGATCCGAGAGAAAAAATACTAGACTTATTTATTTTTCTCCGCGGTACGTTGTTTATGTGACAGAGTTCTACTAGCGCCACCTATTGGTGTAACGTTAAACAAATATTATAATAATACGAGGGCAGTTTACAAATTGCTATTACATCCTTATAACAAAATTTACTTTATCACCGAACTGAAGAAGAGACTACAGTAAAAAGCACAGGGACTTGTAATTTGATTGATTGACATTGGGGGTCATGGTAAGATCTGGTTAGTTAATTTTTTTTAATTTGTTTTATTAGGAAACAAAAAAACCTGAACTAAACATGACCTCCCAATGTGAAAGTTTCTTATGACGTTACAAATCTTGTTTATTTGCTCTTTAATTTTTCCCAAAGAATGTAAAGGAAAGCATGTTTTGAAGGTAATGGGGGTCATGGTTAGTTCTGGTTAGGCGTACGGCCCTAAAAATCGCATTTTAATATACAGGGTGGTTCAAAATAACGTAAATATTTCTTGTAAAATTAAAAAAATTGGCAAAAAATTATTTTTGAAACAACATTATAGCAATAAGAAGTTTTTAAAACATTTTGAGAGTTTTTGTTTTTTTTTACGATAAGCTTGAAAAATTACATGAGACTAAAATGTTGTGTTTCTTTAAAAGTTATGACTTGTCTTATGGATTCGTTGATACCCGGTATTAATATTTATCTCATGCGTTAGTCTTGTCAAGTTTAGTTTAAGCAGTAAATACTTTTTCTTGTAAATTGACGATAATTCTATTTGGTTTATGTTAGTCAATAAAATGTTACTTCAAATGGCATATTATTTTAAAAAATAAAGGTTAAGAACGTAATATATTTGATAATAAAGGCTGTATGGTCTTATAAAGCAAATATAATAATAACAGTAACTTTGTTTTTATAACTTTTAGTAAACTATGCAATTCCAGCCATTTAAATCTTTTAAAGATTATCTCCACCCTATTATCTATTAAAAGATAGAGTAGTTATATTATCACTATAAAGATTAAATTTATTATTGCGGTTAAAAGCAAGAACACATAAACTTTCAAGCACAAGTTTAATAAGTTATCTCTCGAATGGATTTTTTTGTGCATTAGGTTTGATTTGCAAGTAGTTTAGTGGAATAAGTACTTTAAAAACATAAACATAAATTAATTGTAATTATACACTTTTAAATAAATAAATTCGGCCTATAAAAATAGCAAAAGTCAAAATAGCCTTTTCAAAACCAAATAAAGTTACATTTACTTTAAAAAGTCTCGAACCCCCTAATTATTATTATTATTCTAAAAGATCCGATACGACGAATCCGAATTTTTCGACCCCATAGGGCGTCGTGCGGAAGGCCATCCATGTCGATGTTCACTTCTCGCGTCCGCTCGGTCAGTGATCCTCGGCCTAATTCAATTGCCTCAGTAGACAAAGGGATCCAAAGACAACAGATTTCTGCATCTTTATCACCAGTTGTTCGGATGAATTTCAACATGCTGGAATGTACCTTAACTTCCCTAATACGTTATCCTTCATGCCTCCCAAAACGCCAATTATCAGGACAACCAATCGCACGGTATATTTCGCATAGAGCCTCCGACGCGACGCGACGTTCGCCCACATCTTAATATTTGGCTCGTTTCTCTCGTTTTTTTATTGATGTTAGTTTCCGCTGGGGCGGAGAACTCTATTACCATTAAAGAAACTTTTAATATTTCTTACCCTAATAAATCCATGGTTTATTAGTTATAATTAGTTGCCTTTCTCCTAGGCTCATTTTGTATTAAAGAATAGTGCCAAGTCGTAAATACATAGCTCTTAAAAGTGAATCTTATATTTCTCTCATGCCCTACACTTTCTTAAGCCACTAGTCTTAGTATATTCTATAGTCTGTAGCTAACCAAGCAGCACAAAAGTTTTCATTTACTGACTTTTATTTAGCTATGACTGCTCCAGTGAGCCTTATTAGCCGTTTTCTTTTGGCAATAATTATAAATCCCTATGATGAGACCGCACCCTGTTACAAATGCTTTGCTACTAAAGGCATTTTTAAATACTGATCTGATGGGTTGGGTAGATCTAATCATCTGTTTTTAGGATTCACTGATATTTTTGTTATTTTCTGAACACGTATAATACATTTGGCCTTCAATTTATCGCCTTTGTGTCAAATCAAAACATAACCCTTTTGCTTGGTCGTGCATTTTTTAAAGATTTTCACAATATTTAAGCTGTAAATAATCAATAAATATAAAATCTTTTTTCACTTGTAATAAATACAAGATAAATCATTAAAACCCAAAAAAACTAAACAGCTGATTTTGACACTTCTGTTTAACCCGACTAACCCTGGCTTCAACCTGGGTCAGCAGGATCCAACCCGAGTTAAGGATTCCATCAATTCATGAATACAGGTAGAGACTGTCAGCAGAGACAAGAATGAGACGCATTACTGGTCTTGGAAATGTGTCCCTTACGTTTTATCTCTCTCTGGTTTAACGCAAGTTCTTATAACTATGTCTCTGTCATTTATCATGGGAGGTAATCGCAGAGGGTCCAATCATCGCCTTTTTATGGTTACCAAGTTGTTTACAATTTCTGCATGAAAACTTTAATGTCTTTATTTGGCTAAAACCTGATTATACTATATACCAAGAATCGAATATGTTTAACTTGACATACGCTGCCACAGGCAGTCATGCTAAAATGTTATTCGATATTTGTGTTTGATATTTTTTAATGGCCGATTTGTTTGGACAGTTTTTGTGATTTATTGTGTCTTGCGTAGTGTTTTACCTTTAATTGGACTTTGAATATTGACTTTTATTAGTGATCACAGTGTATATATTAAATTTGTGCTTTTCAACAGATAATTTAAGGTAATATTGACATGGTTAACTGTGAGAAAAAATCTTTATGAAAACCAAATAAATGACATTTTTAATTAGATGTGTGTAATTATTGAACTAAACCCCAATATTTTATATTAATGGGAAACAAAAACAAGTACCTACCTAATATTAAGGGCAAAAATGGCACGGCTATATAATTTGAATTTGACAGGCAAACGATAAGGTCGACTAACGCGCCATCTGCGTTTACCTTCCTTAAAGACAGACAAGGAAGGCCCAGCAGCTATCTCTCTCTCGGATAATTTATTTACATTTAAGCCATTTTTTCTTGTTAAGACGGTTCAAAACATTTTAAAAACATAACATTTTCTTGTTAAAAGGTGACGTCATGTACGTCACGTATTTAACCATGTGCGAAAACATCCCGGACAATGGTTTACAAACAATATAGTTATCCTTGTCGGGCGGGCATATGCATTGTACTCATTTTTTTAAGTGGCTGTTTATGGCAAGTAAAAAATATTTATATTTGGTGTAAACAAAAGTACATAAATAAAAATCATAATCATAATCTAAAAGTTTATTGCGCTGTGACGCAACGGTTTGAAAACATACTATTTTCTTGATTCTCATAATTATATTGTCATTTTCAAATACGGTTTAAACCAGTGAGACGAATACGGTTAGCAAGAAAATTTGACTTTAGTTGCTCGTCTTATTCTTGTCTCTGCTGTCAGATACTTTTTCGAACAGGTTTTATGGATCGGGTTAACCCAAGATCAATATTTGAAAAGGCCTTCAAAAGAAAGACAGCTCGTAGCAGCCTCCGCTTACTTCTTGTGATATTTATTGGTCTTACGCATGTATGTATAACGTTTAAACCTGAACCCATATATTTTGTAGCGAGTTTTTACATGTGCGCTATATTAACACCCCGGGCCTTATATACCTCAGGTGCCTTAGTCTTACGAATTGTAGCAGTTATTGAAATCATACGGTTTTTTTCTCTATAAGTGCGATTTTACTACCGCTACAGTGACTGAACGGTTTCTGCGGGATGATGACATAGCGTATAATTGCTCAGCAAAGAGTACTTAAAAAAGTCCATTGACAATCTGGTGACGTAATATTACTACAAGATCCTGATAGTAGGAGATCTTCACTAATCTGTTTACCAAATAAAAACTGTTTTATATTAAAGATAGTATTTATACAAAGGTATCGCCATAGGGTTGCCAAAAAAATTAGGTCAAGGCCATATTTAATTTAAAAAATAACCTCAAAATGCTAGTTATTAAGATATATTTTTAAATAATACAGAATGCACTAAAAAAATTAAGGTTAAAATTTTAAAATTTACCACAGCTTTATTTATATAAACGAAGAAACAAAATGTACTAATATATTAGAACTGTTATGTTCAATAGAAAAATAAAAATTGACATTATACAGGGTCACTCAAAAATTTCAAAACTTACTTTTTTTTTAATTGGCCATACCTTTGACTTAGTTGTTATGCAACCTCATGGCAATACCTTCGTTTCAATACTAATTTTTATATAAAACAGTTTTAAGCTAGAATATAGCTCTTCATGTTACAGAGCAATAATTCTAAGCCTATTAAACTCAGACAACTTATTTTTAGGCATATAACTCGTTTCTTACACTAATTCACTAAAAACCAAAAACTACTGAACAAAATGAATAAAAATGCACTTTTGACAATATCGGTATTTTGAAAACATTTTTATTTTGGAATATTACGATGGATTTTAAGTGTTAACAAGTTTATATTCGTATTAATTAAAATATTTTGTACGTATTTTTATTTTATCCTTATAACACAGGAGGGTGCAAGATTTTTAAAAGTATAAATAATGGTAAATAGGCAAAGAAAACATGTTAAATTTGATTTAAAATAAAGTTTATTTTAATAATTGGATTGCCTTTTTATGTCTCATTATTTTAAAAAGCCCTTTTAAACACTAAATAAAAAATCGAAATTAGGAAATACATTTTTTTAAAACCATACTTTAAAGTTCAAGTAATAAATTGATACACTTTTTTCTGTCTTCCGTAGGTAGGTAAGTACAAATTACTTGACAACCAGATTAGACGCCCACAACTTTTAAAACAAAATTTAAACAGTATGAATGCCTGTAAGATGGTTTAAAAGTTCATTAACCATGAACATATTAATTAAAGTAGCTAACATAATTAAAACTGTTTATTTAAAAAAGAGAAAAATATACAAACTTGTCTCAAAACAAGTTTAAAGATAGAAAAACAGACTAAATAAATAGTTATACTTATAAACATTATGATTTTTGTAAAGTAAATATTATAATAATGTCATACATATATAACATAATTATTTTTCCACGGATAATTTTTTTAGAGTCGACCGATATTGGTCCTTGGTAATTAATATACAAGGTACTAATTAAGTATGCACAATTCATTTAACAAAAGTTTTAAGTAATTTTGAAACAAAAAAAACATTTAAACACGGATCTGCTAACTCATCGTTCTCAAAATACGGGTGTTAAGTATTTTAAAAAATTAATAGGATTCGTAAGTTTAGATAATTGTGTTACATAATTTAGTATCCGTTGTTGTTACCTTATTTTATTTAAAAATAATATTGAACATAATTATTTAAACATTTTTCAAAATAATAATTGGCCCGTTTGGTGGGTCAACCTGCATCATTGTTAAATACACTGATATTTTTTTAGTGTTGATGATTACAGGCTTTGAAAACAATTTACCCAGTTACTTGTTTTAGTATTTTACCATATTATCACTAAAAACTAAATGGATTAACTACCTATAGTAAAAGGCCTAAATAAAATTTTAAACATTAGTTCTTACCTATGCTTCCCCTCCTTAATTAAAACGTCCTAAATTTATATCCCTTAAATTTACATACATGAATATATTATCCTATGTGCAGAAAACACCAATATTCTTAATAATAAATCAATTGTCTCAGTAGGGCAGTATGGTGAGGGTTGACCCACCAAATTGGCCATTTCCAGCCGCTGCTGCGTTCTCAGTACCACTGGACTTCAAATTTAACTGAATTAGTGCTAAAGTTGACTTTTATAATACAAACAACAACACCAATATTCTTAATAATAAATCAATTGTCTCAGTAGGGCAGTATGGTGAGGGTTGACCCACCAAATTGGCCATTTCCAGCCGCTGCTGCGTTCTCGGTACCACTGGACTTCAAATTTAACTGAATTAGTGCTAAAGTTGACTTTTTATAATACAAACAACAACAAGACTTATTTTTATATAATAAAAATAATTGCCAAAGACTATTTTTAATATCTTAACACCCTGTATCTTAAGAACAAAGAGTTTGCGAATAAACATTTTTGTGTTGAGTTTAACGTACCTATACACGTTAAACAAAAAAAATGCAATTATGCATACGGTAACGACAAAATTTTACTGCTGAGTTGTTTATATCTCAGCATTCTTTGTATTATCTGTACCTGTCAGTGTTCTATACGCGTTGGACCGCCTCCTTTGCGCGTATTGCCTCTGAACATTTAAATTCGTTTTTTTTGGTAGCTTTAAACCTAAGCTAAAAATATCTGTTTGTTTAATATCGATAAATTAAAGTGTTCTTGATTAAAACAAATTTTTATTGAGTGAGGTCATTTAAAAACATGGGGTTATTTTGTTTAAATTTCCTTTAAAAAAACTGTGTTGCAGCCAGGGCCGTATTAACTGTTTGAGGCACCCTAGGCTACAATTCCCGGAGCGCCTATTTTCCACCCAAAAAATTTTTGAAGAGCAAAACACAAAAAAGGAAAATTTCTTTTCTCCGTAGCGCCTATTTTGAGTGCCAATTGCCTTACTTCGCCACCCAAAATAAAATTCGATGACATTTCAAAGCACCTTATTTACAGAGAAATTAGTTACCATGAATCCCCACCCGACCTAAACTTTTTAAAAACTCCCTGTCTAGAGCCCATTACTCCGCTGTCCTAGGCTATAGCTTAGTCAGCCTAATGGTTAATACGGCGCTGGTTGCAGCTGATCTCCTCAATACGAAACCATCTTTGAAATTAGACACAAAAACAAACGCTAGTTAAAATTGAATTTTTTTAGTTGTTTTGCTAATTTGATTATTTACAGGGTGTGCAACATATGTTGACCCATTTTGATTGCGAATATCTTTTGGACAAATAAATTTATTAGGATGCGGTTATCGCAGAAATCCTTAGTTTTTTTAAGCTTTTTATTACATTCTTCCCATTTAGTTATGACATTTCGTTAACCCCAAAAAAAATGACTAATTTTGATATTGGACAACTTTGTTATTTTAAATAAAACACCATGTATATTCATTTACAATCTAAAAATATATTCTTTCTCCTTAAAAAAAATGTTACATAAGCTATGGTTAGGTAATTTAAAAATAATGGAATTATTTATCTCATAAAAAATTTGCTACATACAAGGTTGTAGAATAGAAAATCGGCAACAATTTTTTTTTATCTATAATGCTAAATTACTTTTTTAAACTTTTATTAACATTGTAAATAATCTAAAATTGCTGTATATTTTTTATAACCTTGTATGTAGTAAATTTTTGATTTGCCATGCAGTACATGTTTTAAAGATTAGTATGTTTTTAAATAATCAGGTTTATGTTACATTCCTTTAATTAAAGAAAAAATGAAATTTTAGGATTGTACAAAAGTATACATGGTGTTTCATTTAAAATATCAAAATTGCCCTATATTTCAAAATCGGACATTTTGTTTTTGTATTAACGAGATTTACAACCAAATGGGAAGGATATGGCTTTCTGCGAAAAATGTAGTAGAATATACCTTATAATATGATATTTAGAGATATATTATATTCTAAAAATATGTGTTGTTTTATACAGTGTGTCCCAGGATAGGTGTTACAAGAGGACAAATGGACCAAAAATTTTAAAATTGTAAAACGAAATTTTGGAAAAACTGGTCGCATGGTCCAAAACTAATAAATACAAAATTTTACTCCAATTGGTATTATACAGGCCGAGTAATAACCAATAATATAAAAATGCCCAAGAGCTAACCACTTTTATTTTTAAAATAGAACAAAATTGTGTGAAGTAAATGTTGTAGAGAATTAAATTTTATGTCAAAATTTAAAGTTAAAGCATAAGAGTAAAAGAAATGTAACTGTAAACTTTTTACATTGGGCATTGCAACTTAAATATTGGGCAAAAATAAGAAAAATAACTATTAATGCATTATGTAAAAAATTGAAAAAAATATGTTTTTGGTCAATTTTGTCCTCTTGTAACACCTATCCTGAGACACACTGTAAAAGTGACTTAGTTTTTATCATTAATTACAAATAAATCAAAAATCAAAATAATTAAAAACCCTAAGAGTAATGGCGTAGCTAGAGGTGTTGGGGCGGCAAGTGAAGTCAGGGGCCTCTTTTTATCTAAAAGAGGCCCTCACTTCCAAAATTGAGCCCTCCACGTAAAATGATATACTTACTTAAGGTCGGAGCCCTTTCTGTGGATACTAAAGTCTGAACAAACAAAAAAATGCCCTTCTAACTAAAGTCTGTCCTTTATCTAATTTTTAGTCTCACTTTTTTTCTTTACTTTTTCTTCTACACAACCAGTTAGTCACGGCAATTAACGACAAATGTACCTTTTTCTATATCAATTTCTCTTTTGGGGCTCCCTTGAACACGGGGCGCAGGGCCTGCCGCGCCCCGTCGATTCGTTAGTGCCTGAGGGTAAAGCTAAATTTTAATAAGTACCAAATTTGTAACAGGTATGGCTAGTGTATTTTATTTGATTAAAATATACAAAAAAAGCATAAATAAGTAAATAAACATTTATTATCTATTAATCTTAAAAATACATTTGGGAAAGTACAATATCTGTATTTGCTTTTAACTACTGAAATTATTTGGATAATCTATTTTCGGCAAGAATTGTGTTTCAGAATTCTGCTGATCCATTCGTCTTCGCCATAATCCATTCCAAAGTTCTTTTAACAATCCTTCTTTTGTGCAAGCTTTCTTAACTTCGTAGGCTAAATAGGGAAGCCACAGAGCACCCTTGAAAATTAGGAATTTTAATACGATAAATCCAAATAGAAGTGCATGAAGTCCTATTTTAACCAAATATATTTTTGTGATAATAATAACTGGAATTATCCATGCAAGAAATTTCTTTTCTTGAATTGTAAAATAACCATGTTTATGCTTAAGCTTATGTATGGGGCCATGCTTTTGGGGACTTAGAATACCTGAAAGTAAAACAAATACGTTAATTTTTATATTTTTATTATGGCACTGGCTAAACAACAGCCTGCGGCATTTATTTGTTATTACCGGCGGTTTTCACTTATTTTATGGTTAGCTGCCGCCATCCGGTGGCTACGCTTATAAAAACTAATCTTAAAAACCGCCAAAAAATAGCTAACCTAGCCATAAAGATAATTATTTATTGTGCTGTGTCGCTTTTCTTTTTCGTTTAGTTTTCTTGTGGTATTATTATTAAATAATAATATATTTTTATTAATCAATAAACGAAAATAAAACTTGGGAAACATGTTTAATACCTAAGAAGATTTTGTCGAAACTCGAATGTGATATTCAAAAAAGGATGTATTTTTGTAAAAGAAAAGTCATGGTATAAAACAAATAAAAATATTGTTTTTTTATCAATCCTTTAATATTCGCATTTGTCATTAAATTTATATTATCCTGTAAGATATATCGGGGACGACAAAACATTAAATTCTTTTAGAATTAAATTGTTTTTGTTGTCTCCATATCTTAAAGATAATATACTTTTAATAAAAATATTGATATTAACGAATCAATATAATAAAACAATATTTTTATTTGTTTTATACGATATAAAATAAAAACTTGGGGGATAAGTAGGTGTAAGTAATACCAGATAGAAACTATAGCCATATACATAACATGGTATACTAAAATAAACTTTTATTTATCATATTTATTACTTTTTCTTTCTTTTTCCTTCGACAAAATCCTCGTAGATGTCAACGTGCCTTTTTGTTTATTAATCAATAAAAATATAATATTTAACAACAAAACCACAAGAAAACTAAACGCTTACGGCACAGCAAAACGAATAATTTTTAAAGTTAGGTTAACTATTATTTGACGGTTTCTATAAGTTTTTATAAGCATCTACCGAAAAATGGGTAAAAACCGCGGGTAATAACAAATTAATTTAGATTTTGGGTGGCATTAGTAATTCAGCAAGGCCGCCGGCGTTTGTTTAGCCAGTACCTTTTATTGTTGCAAAAAGAACGAAAGTATATCTTTTAAGTTTACGCAATGGCTGCTGCTTGACTTAGTTTACTTTGTTTAGCTTCACTTGTACCTTGTATGTTTGCTTATATGTATGCTTTTATGTAACTCTCGTAACCAACGCCACCTATGTTTTACTGTTTATATATAACGGTCAGAAACCAAAGTAGAAAACCTTTTTAACACGCTTTTATTTAAAAAATGTTTTAACACATCAATGTTTGACACTAGTTGTCTCCAACTCCTCGTCGTAAAAGCGTGTTAAAAATAATTAAATCTAACTAAAAAGTGAAAAATAAATATGGTTTAAAAAGACTAAAAACACGCTTTCGTTCCCTATCTAATTAAAAACTAAAAGATATTAGATATAAAGATAGTTTTAAAAAAGATTTTTTAATATAATTTTAATACAATAATGAACGAAAAATACTTGGATTATTGTTAAGAAGCGTGTGCGCTTTGTGCCATATTTGTTGTATATCGAGCGACTAATGCTTTTTTATGATAAGAATAAAAATTTTCGTTTAAATTCAACTGCCATGTTTGAAGCCTCTGCTATTATTTCCGTTGATATGACAGCTTGTAAAATTTTGATTTTTTTATATCTATTTATATTATACATTAATAATATTAAATTACCCGTAAGAGCAAGCTACTTTATACTTAAATAATATCATAAGGGTAAAAAGATCTTTAAAATGATATATCGATTAATCTTTCTGCCGAGGGTGTGATTCACACTTAAATTTTAGGAGTCATACCCTCGACTAGTATCTCATTTTAAAGATTTTTTAACCTTTATCATATTCTTTAAGTTTCCAGTAACTTGCGACAGGTAATTTAATATTATACATTAAAGAAATACAAATCAAAATTTTAACAAGCTTTCATATCAACGGAAATAATATCAGAGACTTCTAACTTGGCAGTTAAAATTAGAGCCAAGAGACCTTCAAAATAAGATACCACTCGACCCCTCTTATCATTTAAGAGTTTTGGGGTGAGTCTCACCCCTACTAAAATGTTGCAGTTTGGGAAGTGAAAGTTGCAAAAAATGTTTTTCCCTGAAATCAAAAATTGACGGGTTTAAACATTTTCCCATTATATTTGTCTGTTTAGTAAAAAAATGTTGGTCTACATAATCGTATTCGAGACTATTAGTCTGTACTCCGGAAGTATGTAAATAAAGCAAAAGAAATTACCATATTTTTGTTATATTTGGTAAAAAAATCTTTTTGCGCATTAAATTCAGGTTTCAATCAGTAGGGCAGTTTAACGAATAATAATCCCTAGGGTTAAAAAGCTTTTACAAATAAATAGTTAATGGGCTTCTGTGCATCGGCAAAAACCACAAATAAAAGTATAAAAAAGTAAAAAATATTTAGATTCAAAACATCCTTTGGGTTTTTAAAAACTGCAAATGAATGAGGAAATACTCAACAGGAAACCTAGACTATATTGTAGTATGCTTTCTATTATTTGAAATTAAAGATTATTATTAATTTATAATTTAAGGCAAATATGTTTTATTTAAGAATAAATGATAAATAAATAAAGCATTTCATGGCATGGTCAAATCCCTATCTCGACTACGATAACAAGCGGAAGCGTCGAGTGGTGAAGTTTTGAATCTCTGTAATGGTAGCCTGTACTGGCTTCAATATTTTGTGGTAAACAGCGTTTTGATGTCAGTTTATGTACATTATAAACGCTCCGCGGGTAATATTTGTTAGCTACCATAAAGATCAAAGACAGCGCTCTTCCATTCCCCGCTGGCAAAATAAAATAGAATAAATAACAAAGGTTATTTAACACTGTATGGACGACACTGGTTAAAATGTATTTTTTCTTGTATGTTAAAAAATGCCTTCTGGTGCATAGGAGACGTCTTCTGAAGTTTTAAAAAATATCTAAATGAGTAAAAAGTTATTATAAAAACCGATATTTTTTTTAATTTTAACACCCTGTAGTCCAAAAAATTAGACGTTTAGGACATGTGTTTATATAAAGTTTTTTATGATTTTCCATTGTAGAATCACCCCTAAAGTTTGTCGTTTGAGTTTTTACCAAATTAAATAGGGTTTTTACTAATATTTTGCCACTCACTTTTAACTATAATTAAAAAGGAAATAAAAAATGTTTTGTGTAAAAGTTGTATACTTTTTCATTTTATTTGAGCATCAAAGGAGAAACAAATGAACATCAAAAACTTAAGAAGAATAAAGAGCTCAACTTTTAAAGTTGGACATCCTGTATATTATGTCATTATTAAAAAGAGGTTTACAAAAATACCACATTTGATATACAGTACATTTTTTTAATTCCCCCTTTTATTTTTTTAATGTAAAAGTATAAAATTTGGGGTAAGAAATTGATGCATGAATACTATGTGATAAAAATTTCCTCGAAAGAAAAATTAAATAGCAGGGGAGTCTTGTGGCACCATATTTTAAAAGCCCTGACGAGTACCTCATAACCCTAAAATATAAAGTCAATACCTTTAGATTTTAGATAATTTTTAAAATACCTTTATTTTGCTACTCGTCAGTAGCCTTAAAATAATATGCCACGGGCCCCCTTTCCATTATTTTTTTCCAAGATGACGGCCAGCCGCAATCTTAAAATTTTTGTCAATTTTACTTTAAAATATAGTATCCCGGGCGGAAACAGTATACTTTTGTCTCCCCTGTGGCCTAGTGGACAGAGCTTTGATCTTCGAAGCCAGAGGTCGGCGGTTCGATTCCCAGCAGGGGAGACATATTTTTAGGTAGTAGTTATTTAAAAATAACGACCGTGGTGGCACTACCGCGTTGTCTAAAAGGTGCTGTGAAATGCAACTGCATGTTTCAGTGCTTGGACAACGTTGACGGAACAGTGGGAACGATGGGTTAAACATCTAATAACCCGACACCCACGGTACTCTGGTATTTAGGCATAGACCTTCGTGGGATGTCAAAAGATATAAAAAAATTATTTATGAATTTTATATCGTGAAGTTTTCCCTTTTTAAATTGATCCGTCCAAAAAATAAAAGCAGGGAGAAGGTCATTAAAGACATGCACTGTATCTATCTTTAATAATTTCAGAAATAAAACCATATAAATCTGGATATAATATCCATTACATCTTCAAAGTCAGCTTAGTGCTGTAGGTGGTTATGAGAACGGCTTTTATAATATCGTGTTAACAACCTTAAAATTAAATTAATAACTAGTAATGTTTTTAACATTTTGAACCTTTCTTTTTCAAACTTTATATTAGTGCTTTATTTCCATGCCTACTACAATAAACTTTAATATCATTTTTTGTAATGTAACAGTAAACGCGACATCAACTGACCCAAACGGTTAAGTTACCTTTGATTTCGTCATTTTTTCTTTAGTTCATGTACCACTAGTTTTTAAATTTTACAGTTAGCAAAGAAATTTATTAAAAATTATAAAAAATTAACACTATTAATGAATTTGGATGACTAAGAAATTGAAAAGGAATTTATACTCTTTTAGTAATTTTTCTACAAAAAGTAAGGACATCCCATTTTCTATAATTTAATTACGACATATAGTTATGAAAAGGATAATTGTATTTTAAAAAATGGGAGGCTATTTCTTCTTGCACTATAATGGCTGTGCTGTTAATATTAAAAATAATAAGTTTAAATAAATAAAACATGTATAACTTGGTAATTTGGGGAATTTTCATTTTTTTAATTGCCGCACTGTTACATAATTACTATTTTTAGCTTTTTAATGCTATTACCTAACGCTTTTAGGGCAACTGACCTAGGGTGTCTCGTGCCGTGGTGCAAAAAGAATTTGCCGCCCCTACTAGGAAATGTGTATTGCGGCATTAAAAATTTTATGAGCAAAAAAATGTCGTCGCTTTAAAAATAAATACTGCGCTCTTTATTTCATGACTTTTGTCCTTTACTTCACAATTTTCCTTTCCTACAACGTTGCGCCCTGGTGCCTTGCACTACTTGCACCACCCGGTAGGTACGGCCCTGATTAATTACCCATTTAAAAATTAAATATTTTTGGTAACAACTTGCTAATAAAAAGGTTTATTATACTATTGAAGAGTTAAAGGTTTAAAAGAAAAGCAAGTACCGTATTTCGGGGATACTTTGCCCAAAAGGGGTAACTTTGCCCGGCTGCAAATAAAAATATAAAAATACGCAAAATAAATCTGGCAACACAACGGGACGTAAAATTACTGGAAACTAGCTCAGAGCATTTGCTACCCGCGCTTCAGTTGGTTTTACATGTTGTAAGTGTATGTGCGGCGTCTAAAAAAATTAACTACTTTTGGCGCGCTTTTGCGTGTTTTTTAACCTATTGGAGTAAGGTGTGTAGGAGGTAAACTATGTTGAAGTGGTGTTTGTAGTTTTGACAAAAAATTGTTGGGAATGAAAGGAATAGCTTTAGATAATTAAAATAAGGCTGGTTGTATACTTTTCGATTTATAGGCCAAAATAAAAACGGGCAAAGTTGGACGTCAGATTTAAAAAAAAATCAAATAAACGATTTTTATGATTTTTTGTTCTAGGTTTTAAAATGGGCAGAAAACATAAAAGAGTTTTGGGCGCCAGGCGTTACAGAGATTATTCGGACGAAAAACTAGCAGAAGCTCTAAATGACATCCAAAATGGGACTAGTAGCCGAGACGCTGAAAAAAATACAATATCCCTCGCAGAACTTTACTTCTCAAGTCAAAAAACCTGCACACCAAGCATTTTGGACGACCAACCGCCTTGTCTGAGGAAGAAGAAAGGAGCGTTGTTGATGTTTTAATTGCCAGCGCAGAATACGGTTGCCCTATGACACATACCGAACTTCAAATGGTCATCAAATCCTACTTGGATAGTAAGGGAATTCAGCACAGCGTGTTTAAGAATAACTTTCCAGGAATCGATTGGGTAAGAAATTTTTTAAACCGGCACAAAGATAGGTTGTCCAAAAGAGTTTGCCAAAATATTAAAAGGAGAAGAGCCGAAAAGACAGAAGATGAAGTAATTAAATATTTTGAGAATTTGGAAAAAAGCTTGGAAGGCGTCAAGCCAGAACACATAATGAATTACGACGAAACGAACCTAAGCGACGACCCTGGTGTTAAAAAATGTATTTTTCCAAAAGGCACCAAATATCCCGAGCTAAATATGAATTCCACAAAGAGTGCCATATCCATTATGTTTTCAGGCACAGCTGCTGGGCAGATGATGCCTTTGTATGTCGTGTACAAGGCTGAGAGAATTTACGACCAATGGGTTGAAGGAGGACCAGCACAGACCATTTATAACCGCACAAAAACAGGGTGGTTTGATAGCGCAACTTTCTATGACTGGTTCAATAAAGTAGTGGTTCCATGGGCAAGAACTTCCCCGGACCCCAAAGTTGTAGTAGGGGACAATTTGTCAGCACATTTAAATGTAGAGGTTTTAAGAATATGCCAAAGACATAACATTCGATTTGTATTTCTGCCGGCAAATGCAACACATCTATTGCAGCCATTGGATGTAAGCTTTTTCCATCCCCTTAAGACCACATGGAGAAAATTGTTGCGAGAAATTAAGATGAAACATCCTAATCAAAACTGTGTGGAAAAATCCAAATTTCCTGGGATGTTAGTTCGAGTTTTAAATGAAATGAAAGCCAACGTAAAAATAAACTTAAAGAGTGGATTTAGAGCGACAGGGATTTATCCTTTAAATCCGCAGGAAGTCCTGAAAAGGTTTCCCAATGCTAAATGTCAGAATAGAGTTGCAAGAGAAATAGATACTGCGTTGTTAAACTTTTTAAGGGCACAAAGAGCTCCTGAAGAAACTCAAAAACGAAAATCAAAAAAATTATTAAGTTAGCTCCTGGACGTTCTGTTACTGAAGATGACTTAGCAAAACCTTCGACAAGTCGGGATAATATTTATGACTTGGAAAGCTTTGAAGTCAGTGCCGAGGAGACTATAGAATCTGAGCAAAATCAGAATGAATTCGAATCAACTCAGACCGAAAAAGTGGTAATGAAGGGTCCGAAGCAGGAATAATTGAGGATGAGCAGCTAGAAACAGAAGTTATAACTGAAGGTTGCTACGTTATTGTCGAGTTTAGAACCAAAAAAGCATCTATCATTACATCGGAGTAGTTTTAGATACACAAAACGAAAAGACTGATAATTACCTGATAAAATTTTTGAAAAAAACGAAGGGAGGGTTTATTTTTCCAGAAAAAGACGACATTTCAGAAGTTATGCCGTTAGACATAAAAATGAAATTAAAAGACCCAACAGTTGGTCGAAGGGGCTTTTACATTTTCGAGAAACTACCCACTTATGGATATAACTTTTCTTAGTGTTAAATAAGAACTGATTGAAATAAAAACTGTTATTTTCTATTTCTTTAAATGTGTTATAGTGCCTAAGGTACAAAGTAGTTTGTAAGATTTAATTTTTTTATATTTTTATACTTTTTATAATTCATGTTTCTGTTAGTTTTGGGTCCTAATAAATATTTGGGGACCACTTTAGGTTTACCGTTTTGTAATAAAATACATAAAAATTAATTATTATTGTTTTCTTTATAATTTTTTTCCATTAAAAAAAATCTGGTACATTTTTAAACTTTTAAAAAATATTTCGCTGGGCAATGTTAAGCATAGAACAACTTAACTTTGCTTCTAAACAGTTTTCTTAAGCTTGGGCAAAGTTAGACGAAATTCAAGGTAACTTTGCCCACCTAAATTTTATTTTTTTAAGACCCTTCTTAGGCCTTTAAAATAATTTTGGTTATGCAAAAATATGATCCAGGGTAATATCTACACTATACGATTTTCTATTGCTCGACAAAGGCTAAGACTAGAAAGTAGTGACAATTATCTGTTCAAAAGCGGGCAAAGTATCCCCGAAATACGGTTCAATAAATTAAGAAGTCTACATATGTATTCTACAGAGCAGTTCTTTGATGCCCCCCTTTAATTTTTAAACGGACCAATTTAAAAAGTTTATTTTGGGATATGAAACTGATGCATAAATACTATATTTTAAAGTGAAATTAACAGATAAAAATTTCAAGATGGCGGCTGGGCGCCATATTTGGAAAAAAATTAAATGGAAAGAGGGAGTCTTGTGGTACAACATTTTTATAACTTTACCTAGTACCAAATGGCGGTTGGATGGTCATATTTCCATAACTAAGAAAGTGAGATGTACTAAATGTGGTATTTTTCTAAAGCACTTTAAAAGATCTTTCGAATGGTAATATAATATACAGGGTAGTACATTAAAAGAAATATGTACTTTTTTTTCTACCCTGTATATTATTAAAAGTATCACCATTAAAGAGATCTTTTAAAGAGTTTAAGGAAAAACCACATTAGGTATATCTAACTTTATTAGTTTCGAAAATATGGCCATCCAAATCAGGTATTTAGGTAATGTTTTAAGTATTACCATTTTGTATTAGGATTATTAACTTTATATTCTAGGTAAAGTACTTGTTGAAAGCTTTAAAATGGTGTTCCACAAGACCCCTTTTACAATTGACTTTTTTAATATGACGCCTAGCCGCCATCTAGAAATTTTCACTTGTCAATTTCATTTCAAAATATAGTATTTAAACAATAATTTTATATCCCAAAGTATTGCTTTTTAAATTGATCGGTTCAAATAATAAAAGGGGGCGGGACATTAAAGAAATGCACTGTATACAGTGGTATACGTCAAAGTTGTCTACATATGAACAACTTTTTTTAATTAATTTTAAGAAAAATATATTTCCTATTAAAAGTTTTGCATGTCCAAAACCCAAATATTCTTTATCAGATATTTTTTAGTTGAATAAGAGGATTCTTAAAAAAAAGTATTTTTAGGATTAAAAATTACTTTTAATAGAAAAATTTGTTTATTCAAAAAAAAAAAAAATGAGAATTAAATTTATTCTGCGATAACAACCGTTTGGGTGACTTTTAGCTATTTTGGCAGTTCTTAAACTTCTTTTACGTAAAACATTATAAAATAAGCATGCACCAATGTATAAACTTCAATTTTTACTGATATTACATAAAAGATAAATAAAAACTTTTTCCTGTAAATGACAATTTTGCATTTTTAAAAGTTAAAAATAATGGTACGCTTCTCTTAGAGAAAATCATATTTTTTAAAAACCTCGTATACCACCGAAAAAGAATTAAATTTCATAGTTGCATTTTAAGTTTTAGACCATATAGATACTTTTTATAAACATTAACTTTTTTTAATAAAATTAATAAGAATAAAGTTTTCCATATGTAGACGACTTTGTCGATCACACTGTATATTATGCCAAACGGTAAAATTATTTTTTGGGTTTAGTACTTTTCTTTGAAAAAAACATATGTTTTAAGAATATAAATAATTTACTAACTCACAAAAAATAGCGAAAATTGCAAACAAATATTTTAAAAATATATAATACTTATTGTTTCAAGATGTTTTTATTTGTGGTACAACAATATAATTAAAGGGCTGCGCTAATTCAATGAAAAAAAGTTTATTCAAACAAGTTTTTGTTCTTAAGATAGACAGTGTGAAAGTCAGGGTTGGACAGGGCCACCGAGCAACCGGGAAAATGCCCGGTGAGCCAACCCCTTGGTTTAAAGTTTTTAAAAAACTATAAAATTTTATAGTTAATATTCCAGTAAAATTTACTACACTAAATAGGTAATAACATTATTTAATTTGGCAGTTGTTTCTTGTAAGGTCTAGGAATATGCAATTTAGGGGATTTTTTTCTAGAAACAAGCCTCCTGGATATGTTAAAGAAAATGTAAAAATTCCACTAAAAAAGACGCGTAGATTATTTTTGTTAGAAATATTTGCTCATGTACCACTCGAGGCGACACTGGACTAAATTTAATTAAGTTAAGGCTAAATATGCTCAATGCTGCTGTTAATAACATTGCTAAATTTTATTAAAATCGGTAACGGGATATTAAAAATAATAATAAACAACTGCATTTCCGGACCTATGTATATACAGGGTGTTTCCCATTGCGGTAAGAAATTTTAGGGGCATATTTCTGAGCCAATTTAATGCTTTGTTTCTAAGATACAGGGTGTTAAACCCTAAAAAGAAAATCGGCTTTTAAATAGTATTTAAATATGCCTTATCCGTTTAAATTAAAATTTTGCTATGGTTTAATTAAAGTGGAAAGTTAATTTAGCCCTAAACAATGGAGGGTCTACTACGATTGTTCTGAAAAGAGTACCATCTGAATGTATTAAAAAGTGTCCGTTGAAATGAGCAACTTAAGGTGGCGCGACAGTAGCCAGAGAAGAGTTTTTAACTAATGAGCATGAATTTTAAGAGTAAGATACAAACTAAAAAAAAAGGACAGATAGATACAAACTGAAAAAGAAAAGAGATATTAAAATTTCTCTACTGGCTACTGTGGCGCCACCTTAATTTGCTCCTTTTCCATGGCCACTTTTTCAACTTGTCCACCATAAAAGATGGTCCTCCTTTCCTCCACCCTCCATACCCTAAACCAATTTTAATTATTGATACCAGTGGCGGCGTGGGACGCATCTAAGCTAATTTAATTGACAAAAAAATGTACGCCACTATTTTTTTGCAACTTAATTTTTTTTTTTTAGATAAAACACCTAAAAATACAATTTTTTTGTTTCTTCATATTTTTACGTAACTTGCTTAGTTTTTCAGAAAAAAATAATCCGCTAAACTACATAATCCTGAAACATGCAAGAAATATTTTGGCATTTTTTTTAAAATTAAGTTGTAATACTTTTTATTAGCATTTATGTAACAACAAAATTAAATACCCTTTATATCTAGTTTAACAAATTAAAACAAAAGTGTTTTAGACATTTTTCGTTTATTTGAAAATTTTAACACCTTGTATTTTGAGAACGAGAAATTTTGGGACCCATGTTTATATTATTTTTTTCATAAAGATTTCCCAGGAATCCGCCCTTAAATTTTCTTACCTCAATTAGGAAACACCCAGTACAAACTTAGAAGAATAAGCCTAGCCTTTAAATTGTTTTGTAGCAAATATAAAACTCTGTATATTTGGTATTTGGGCATTTGTGATAAAAATATTTAAATTAGAAAAAAAAACAAAGTTATTCACCTATATATTTATGGATCACTCACTGACATCACCATTGCATAGACAATCATAAATGACAAAATTGCCGATCCAAAAATATAGAAATTCGCCAGAGCTGCTACAGGCATTACAGTTTGTAACTGATCCTTTTCATCTTTACTCATAGCTGTAGAGTTATTACTAGTCCTAGTTTTTATAATCAGCAAATCCCTAAAGGGCATTACTGAGACGGTGGAGTTGAATCTGGGAAACTGCCTCCTTTCGGCGATTTTATCTAGAACACCAAATTGACAAGATTAATAAGACACTTTTACTTTTTTTTATTTGTAACTTTAAAAAAATATCTTATAAAAACTTTTAAAATTAATACTGATCTTACCGATTACACCTTATTTAAAAAAAAAAGAAAATAATAAAGTGTCATTTTAAACTTGTGCAATCGGTAGTCAGATAAAAGCCAACATATGTTTTATACAGTGTGTCCTATTTTTCATAAATACACGCTAATAGCAGGTGGCGCCACCCGATTACCTAAGATACCAACTTTTGCTATAAATAAAGGAAATTTACTTTGTTTAATAACAATGTTTATTTAGACCTTTATACAGTGTGTCTACGTCGGTTGGCGGCATATGGGAAACTTTTTTATTATTAATTTTACGAAAAAAGATATCCCTTATAAAAGTTCTGCATGGTCTAAACGCTAAAATGCAATTATCAGATATCAAATTTTGTCAGGCTTGTACGAGTTTTGACCAAAAATGTAATTTTTGCTCATGAGTAAAGTACCTGTATTTTTGTGTTATAAAGAAAAGATGTTTAGAATTAAAAATTACTTTTAAATATGCAATTTTATTTTATTTCCAAAACAAAAAATTGGATTTTTTTCTGCGATAATGGTAAAAATTTAGGTTTGTTCATTAAGACACCATATTTTATCATTATAAATGTCATAGGACAGTTTTAAATAAATTTTAATTAATTGTTTTTAAAACAAACAAAAAATACAATGCACTAAAGTACAAACTTAAATTTTCTTGGTTTTTGCAGAAAAAAAATATTTTTTTTTAATAACAAAATTGCTTATTGGAAGTAATTTTTAATTTCAAACATCTTTTCTTTATAACAATTAGCAAAAATACAGGTACTTTACTCTTGAGCAAAAATTACAGTTTTGGCCAAACCTCATACATGACTGACACAATTTGATATCTGATGATTGCATTTTAGGTTATGAACCATGCAGAACTTTTAATAAAGAATAACTTTTTTTTTGTTAAATTAACAATAAAAGGTTTTCATATGCCGCCAACTTACATAGACACACTGTATATTTTTTAAAAACTTAATTGCAATTATAATATCGGTCAAGTGGCCGCCGCGCTATACGATGTTTAATAAAATTAAAAGAATTAGATATCTCAGGTAGGATGACTCGTATATTTTCGTTTCTAACACGAAAGTGTAGTGCATGGTAGTTATTTAAGTACACTCCAAAAATTAAATTAAAAGTACCAAAAACCCAAAAATATTAAAACAAGTAAAAGATAACTCAAAATTGACGTTTCGGTGGCAAGTCTGCCACCGTTGTCAAGATAAATTGAATAAAAATAATAAAATTTAAAAAGTGTAGTTAATGTTATTATCTACCCAAGAAAAACATCTCAAAAAATCATAGGCGCATGATTAAAAAAAATAAAATCTAAAATTTAAAAAAACTCTTTATTGCCCTACAAACATTAAAACACCAAAAAATATTAAAAATGTTATTAAATCGAAAGCTGGCTTAAAAACCTTTGGAATAACAATTATAGATTTTTTTGAACCATTTTCCGACAGAAAGGCTTCTGAACAAGGCTGGTTATCATCAATTTTTTTAATATCAGGGTTATTTTTAAGTTGGTACTTTCCTTGTAATACTGTACGAAAAGCAAAATATTAAAAGAAAAAATAAAAATATTCCGAAAACGCTTTTCTTTAGATACAGGGTGATAAAAATTTAAGAAAAATGCCCTTTTTATCATAACGTTATTGATGACTCGTATATTTTCGTTTCTAACACGAAAGTGTAGTGCATGGTAGTTATTTAAGTACACTCCAAAAATTAAATTAAAAGTACCAAAAACCCAAAAATATTAAAACAAGTAAAAGATAACTAAAAATTGACGTTTCGGTGGCAAGTCTGCCACCGTTGTCAAGATAAATTGAATAAAAATAATAAAATTTAAAAAAGTGTAGTTAATGTTATTATCTACCCAAGAAAAACATCTCAAAAAATCATAGGCGCATGATTAAAAAAATAAAATCTAAAATTTAAAAAAACTCTTTATTGCCCTACAAACATTAAAACACCAAAAAATATTAAAAATGTTATTAAATCGAAAGCTGGCTTAAAAACCTTTGGAATAACAATTATAGATTTTTTTGAACCATTTTCCGACAGAAAGGCTTCTGAACAAGGCTGGTTATCATCAATTTTTTTAATATCAGGGTTATTTTTAAGTTGGTACTTTCCTTGTAATACTGTACGAAAAGCAAAATATTAAAAGAAAAAAATAAAAATATTCCGAAAACGCTTTTCTTTAGATACAGGGTGATAAAAATTTAAGAAAAAATGCCCTTTTATCATAACGTTCGTACAACTTTAGTTACACTTCTTTACATTTTTTGCTGTAAAGCTTTTTAAAAAGTTTTTACCAGTTGCATTTGTATTAGGTTTTCTTAAATAAAAAACAAAAAACGTCACTGCTTTTCTTTGAATTAATAATATTTTGTAAAAACTTATTTACTTTGAAATTAAATTACCCTGACCCTGTAACAATAATGCGTTTAATGAGTTAAACGGACTGAAAATTATGTTCAGCTGTGGCTATTATTTATTTTTTTATTACATTTTAATAAAAGCTTGTTTTGTTAGTTACTAAAAACAGAGGTTAAAACGTTTAAAAAATAATGTCTTTAAATATATCTGATTTAGTGTAAAAGGTATGATAAAATAAATATATATATATATATATATATATATATATGCTTCAATTTTTTCTTAAACCATTTCTTATAATTACTTTTGTTTACTTTGTTTCTTGGGATTGAGGTTTTTTTTATTAATAAAACAATAATTTACATTTTCTGACGTTTCGCCTTACATGGAAGGCTTTTTCAAAGATCTATTTATTTAATTTAATGATAGTCTTTTGGCATGTTCCTACAAAATAATAAACGAGTTAAAACAATTATTTACAAAATATTAAATGGATGATTTTTTTACATTTAAAATTCTTATATTTATATAACAAAACTGACACAAAGGTAGACATAGACAATTAAAATTATATTTTAAAAACATTAAACTAATAAAATAAAATAATGGGATACGCACCTTGAAAACATACCTTTTATATTAGATATTTATTAAATATTAATGCATCTGTTTTGTTGGTAGTCTGCAGGATAAGAATTTTAGTTGATTTATTAACTTAAAAAATTGTGTTAATACGGTTTCAAAAAATGTAATCTTAATCCTATGTAGAGCAGATAATTATGTTATGTTTGAGATAAATACTTTTATTATTTTATTAAATTGTAATAAATTTGACTTAAGTTTTCAATGTCTTTTTTGTTGTTTACACAATTTTTTTCTTTTTTTATATGGATCATTTCGTTTACCATTAGTTTTTGGTATTTTTATCTTGATCAAGTATTTTTGTTTCTGTGAAATTAAAATAATGTTTTGTTTCTATTTCGTGTTTATGTTAAGCTGTAGATGCATTTTTTTGGTATTTGTGACCATTTAATCTGTTGTTTAGATGTTGGGTAGTCATACCAATGTATTTTTTGGACAATTAGAGCAAGGGATGGAATAAACGACATTTGATTTTTTCTTTTGGGGTGTTTGACTTTTTAATCTTGTAAAAAATTGACTTATTAAGTTGTGTCCTTTGTGACATACTATAATATTGTGTTTATTTAAAATATATTTAATTTTTTCCGACAAATAGTTTGTGTATGACATGGCGATATATTTTTATTTTCTAAGTTGTCAGTCATTTTTGGTAATGAAGGCCTCTTTATTATAAAATTTTTGAATTCTTTGTTTAATAATTTTATTAATTAGTGGTAATGGAAAATTATTGTTTTTTAAAATGTCTCTTACTTTATTTAATGTTTCTTGTCTGTATTCAGGTGATGTCAACTGAATTGCCCTGTCAGCTAGGCCCTTTATGACGCTTTGTTTTTGATTAGATGGGTGGTTTGAATTGTAATTTAAGTACCTCCCAGACCAGGTTGGTTTAATGTACCACATTGTTTTAAGTTTAACATTTCTTATTATAGTCAAATCTAAAAAAATTATTTTATTATTTGTTTCAGTCTCCAGAGTGAATTGAATTTTTGGGTGAGAAGAATTAAATTTGTTAAGAACTTCATAAATTTGATCTTCTGGGACAGCTGCAAGGCAATCATCGACATACCTTTTAAAGAATAATATTGGAATACCCAAATTACGCATGACATCCTCCTCTAAGTATTCCATGACTAATTGCGCAATTGTTGATGATATTGGAGCGCCCATTGCACATCCGTCAATTTGTTTGTAAATTTGTATGTCATATCGATCGCTGAAGTCTGCAGAAATGGTCTAGTTTTTAATTAAACTTTATAGCAGGATGCATCCTCTGCAGGAAGCAACTTTAATGGTCAAGGAAGCTTCAATAATGACATAAAAAGCTATTGTACAGTTATTGAAAAGTCCTCGACCCCATTAAGTTAGGATTTCGGCATGAGATAATTTTCGGAATCGCATCTAATTAAACATCTTTTAACTCTCAGTTAGTCGCGCCTAAAATCTCACACATCCTCTGCAGGAAGCAACTTCAATGGTCAAGGAAGCTTCAATAATGCCATAAAAAGCTATTGTACAGTTATTGAAATGTCCTCGACCCCATTAAGTTGGGATTTCTGCATGAGATAATTTTCGGGATCGCATCTAATTAAACATCATTTAACTCTCAGTTAGTCGCGCTAGTCTTACAAAAGTGGTCGCAATGTATCTGTAAAATCAAACAAAAAAATTTGTAAAATAGATGTTTAGATTTCATAATTAAAATTTTTAGATTTTTTTAGATTCAATGTTTTTTTGTTTAACCCCGATTTTTCTAAAAACAAAAGAAAATTTAAATAAAGCAAAAATAAAATATCTGCAAAAATAGCCTCTATGTATCCATGAGATGAAATACCTGCTAAATACCTGTTAAAATAACATATTAAAATTAAACCTAACATTTCTTATAAAGCCGCGTCCAGCGAGAGCGAGCTTGTCGGATTTTTGGCGTCAAAAGGGCGCGCAAACAAGTTGGTTAATTTGGACGGATATTTGGCGATTTGTTGCTAGTCTGGACGCGTCTTAAGAGTGACTACATAAATTGCAAAAAGCTTAATACATAATTTTACAAAAAACAAGTTTATAATATTTAGTCCTCGCGCAGTATCCATGAGACACACACGAACCTCATACGAACGTGAAGAAGGCGGACACTAGGTATACTGAACGTTTTACTGCTTTGAGCTAGGAAGGTGTGAGAGTCATATTACTACCAAGAAAAGGGCCGACGGATAGTGCAGCGATCTGTGGACGTTTTTTAGTATGGGTTCTATTTTTAGTAAAAATTACACTAAATTAATAAAATTATTATAATCCAAAGTCATAGATTTGTAAGGCCACGAATCATGGAAATGTATCGCGTTAAAGTATAGATAAATTATTTTAGGTATATTAACAGTTATATTAGTTACGATTTTCCTAAATTGCAACAAAAAAACACTGTTTTTTAATAGTTTTATAATGTAGGCGACAAATATATATAAATTTCTTAATAATCACATCTTGAGGATCTAACTATTAAAATTAGGTGTTCAGCAGATTGCTATTTATTATTTTGTTTTGGCAAATTTAATGAGCTTTAAAAAAGTATAAAAAGTATATTTGCAATGTTTTACTATTTTAAAGCAAATATTATGTAGATTAAGGATGTCATACTTAAAAACGCGATTAATTGCATCACTTCTAAAACAGATCGTTTTTACTCTGCATGAATTACCTACGGTAACTGTTTTCAACCTTGGGTTTCGGTAATGAGGCAAGAAAGAAGAGTAGTGAAAGAGCTAAGAATAAATGCCTTTAACATCCCAGATCCTGATAATACAAAAGTAAGTAGTACAACTCGTTAATTATAAAAATTATTTATGTTTTTTTTATATATAGTAAGTATAAATCGAGGTATAAATACTACCCAAAGTCCAATTATTTTACACACATTTACGTTTTTTATTTAATTCTACAAAGTTAACAAAAATATCAGTTTATTTCGTTAATTCTGTAGTTTTCAAATCAATTATCAAATTTTAAATGTCTCCCAGGATATACAGGGTAGGATAAAAAGTATAATACTTTGAAATGCAACACCCTGTATATTATATCAACATCATAAAGTTTGTTCAAAAAGCTTTACAAAAATACCACATATATGATATGTCTGTCTTTAGTATAAGTTTTGAATATATTAATTTTGTCTAATAAGATCGCTGCACTGTGCGACTTGCGACATCGCTTTACATGGATTGTATGTCTAAATGTGGAAGACAATAACTTAGTAGCAAAAGAAGAATTTCGGACTTCCATTGTTTTTATTTGAAATATTTACACAACCACTCGGGTAGTTTTATCTCTGTCTGTTTTCAAGTGTTAACACTTACTATTACTGTCCAAAACGTCATGTGGATAAATCAAATAAAGACAAAGTCCAAAATTCTCCTTTTACAGATGGATTATATTTTTCAGATAACACCCTACTACCAAGGAAATGCTAAAGACCAACATAACTTTTATTAACCCGAGTACCTTAAACAACTTTAAAACAAGAATCTGTCCTTTAAATATAAAAATAATATTGGTCCATGAATGTTTTGACCTCTAAAAATTATACGTCTTTAAAAAGTTGTGCAATGATATAAGTATCTGATCAAAAACGTTTTTATTTTTGAAATTTTGTAACTACTTACTTTACAATGGTTTTATGAATATTTTAATTTTATGAATTACTGAGATACAAAATGTAAAATACCCAATAACGTATCTCTATATGTCTATTATACCAAATAACATAATAATTTATGAACATAATACTCGTAGTGAAGGCTGGGGCTAATATTAACAGAGGTTAGTATTGGGAGTGTGCGAATAATTCGAACATAATATTCGATTCGAAACTCGAATCGAATATTTCGTTAATTCTAATTATTTAAAAGTTTCCATATTATTCGAAAAATTTAAATAATTCGAGATATTTCGTATATTTCAATTATTTTTGAATAATTTGATTTTTTTTTTTTTTTTTTGAATCTATACGAATTATTGTAGTAATCGCGAATTTTCGAGGATATTGAATTTAGGATTTGTTATGTTTGATATTTAAATCTAAATTTGACAAATAATATACATTTGATTTAAACCGTAAAATTTATTAACATAAATGAAATGTTTTTTTTAGCCAAGTGAATAAATTCTTAATTCTTGAGCTAATAATCTTTCTTGTTCTAAAATATATTTTTTTTTAGATCAAGAATTGTATTTTTTGTTTTGTTTCAAGAAAAATATTTCTTTCTAGATGGTGTTCTTAAGTCAAGAATTTGGCTCTTGAAACCAGTTAATTTATTACATAAATAAATAAATTATTGAAATTGTTTTTTAAGCAAAGAAAATAAATTACTAATTCTTGAGCTTAAAAACTATTCTTGTTCTAATAATTTTTTAAGATAGAAGAAAAATTATATTTTTTTGTTTTGATTCAAGAAAAGTATTTTCTTTCAAATGGTGTTGTTGAGTCAAGAATTTGGCTTATGAATCCAGTTAATGTTTTTTTATCAGTGTGTGTGTGTGTCAATAAGCTTTTTTCTCATATATTTTTTAAATTAATTAAAAATTATAAAGTTTATAATGAATTAAAAAGATCAAAGATCCCTTGCTAGTATAATAGTATTAATAGTATCTAGATTTTTGTTACTGATTGAGGTAAATATATATTAAAATTAAGCATAAAATTCATTATCCGAAGAAGAGGATAATTAATTTTTATTCAAAAGGGATATTCATACCAGTAGAATATTTTGATGCCCAATGTTATAGAATCTAAATTGAATAAAATAGAGAATTTATTCATGTTTTGATAATTAGTAAATAATTCGCATTATTCGTGAATTATTTTAAAAAAAATTGAACTACACAAAGTTTTTTGAATTATTCGAAATGTTTCGACTTATTCGAAATTTTTTGAATTATTTTTTGAATTTCAAAAATTCGAATTATTCGATTCGATTGAAACGATTTTCGCACACCCCTAGTAATTATTAACGAATTTCTTCATAACTATACCTACTTACATATTACAACCATAGCACTTTCTTTGATATGTCGACTAGAGCACACTGCTTGTTTTAAAACTAGCCGGCCGAGCTCAATGAGCCGTAAAAATAAGCTATGTGGTGAACGGCTTTTTTGGACACGTAACCAAAGGCGATTTTCGCCGTTTAGGTACTTTGACTTTGGTAGGTAACAAATTAGTAATTTTCACATCACAACCGTGACACCTGTCTATGTTAGCATCTGAATTCGTTTGGTAAATTTTTGATAGGTAAATAGAATAAGAAAATTACCAGACTATTTGTTTTTAAAAATTATATAACAAATCTGTTATATAATTTAAATATTAAAAATTAATTATGTTAGGGTTAGTTTAGTTTTTAATATAAAAACAAATAAAATTTCAAGTAAGACAAACAACTTTAAACGAGAGCATAACAAAGCCATTTACCAACATACAAGCCACGGTATAGCCTTTGACAAACCAGAAGGGTACCAAAGTTTGCGTGACTTCACTTTTTTAATAGCTAAAATTGGTTGGTATTGGTTAGTTCTGGTTAGACTAACCAAAGGAGGGTACCAAAACGCGCCGAAATCGTCTCAACTTTTTAACTTTACAATTTTTTGGTTTACCTTACCCAATATTTTATTATGTTTTTAAAAACTCAAAAAGTACCCTTGGGGCTATTATTAAAAAATCGGCGAGATCAGTATTAACGCATTAATACCTATTACAGTTTGGAGTATGAAAACGTATAAACGCAAAACCAAGGGGGTGTCCAAATTTTTAGAGGTCTACGAGTTGGCTTCACTGAAAATTATGGAAAATGTGTAGTGATAGGGATATGTCAAACGAATTTTAGCTTTGCTACGTTTTACTTTCTTATTTATTAATGAAAAAGAAAGAGGGTATATCAGTAAAAGTGGGTTTCAGTAAAACCCAGTTGGTGTTCAGTCGCAAACAGGAAGCAATAATAGCAGAGTACTTTATAAAGTGTGCAAGTTTATTATTTTGTCATTACTACCCACTGAACTAAAGAAACTGCCATATAATTTTTCAAGTTTTACAACATTCAAAAGGTACCACAATCCTAAAAACTTAATAAGATGGTAAATAAAGACTAAGTTGCAAGTTTTATGAAGATAAATCCTAGGATATCAATTTGAAGCCCTAAAGCCAACAAGTTTAAGCCGGACTACTTTCTTTATAAGGATCAACGTAAAACCTTTCTTAAGAAGTACAGATCTGTGCTGGACAGATACGGCTTTAAGCCATCTTCTCGAATTTACGTGCGTTGATGAAACGGATATAATCCCCAAAAAAATGTTGAAAAAGGTATAAGGCTAGTCAATGCTGTGACATCTACCGAGAGAGGCGTAGTTGTTACATTTGCACTTGCAACAAATACTAGTTCTTCGTTAATATTTATAATAATATATATAAGGAGAGCTAGTGAACCCTTTAAGTAACGTCAGATCTGTAAGGCTGGAAATTTGTATAGTTATAAGTCATAGTATGCTAAGTACGAAAATCATCACCTGACAGGCATCAGCCGTGCACAACATTACCCTGTATATTTTTTTAAATTTAAATAATAAAAAAACAAAAACACTTAAAGCTAAGGGCTTCAAATTTTGCTAGAATTTAGTACATTCATTGTAAGGTTTAAACAAAAAATTGACAGGCGTTTTCGATAAGCGCAAGTACCTGCCAGGCGAACTGAAGGGTGGGGATGATTTAAATGGCCTTATTTCAAAAACTAATAAAGTTAGATGTACCTAATATGGCGTTTTCTTAAAGCTGTTATAAAGATCTTTTTAACGGTAAAACTGGTGATAATATTTGCGAAAAAAAGTTTTTTTTTAATGAGAAATATACCCTGTATATAATGACCATTAAAAATATCTTAAAAAGAGCTTTACAAAAATTTTACATTAGGTACATCTAACTTTATTAGTTTTAGAAATATGGCCATCCAAATCTGCCATACCTTTCAGTTCGCCTTACGCAGGTACTTGTACTCATCGAAAACGCCTGACAATGTTTTTAAAAACCTTATTATAAATGAACTAAATTCTAGAAAAATTTTAAGCTTACAGCTTAAAGTGTTTTTGTTTTTATTATTTTTTAAACTTTCAAAAATATACAGGTTCATGATGTGCACGGCTGATGCCTGCCAGGTGATAATTGTCGTACTTAGCATGCTATGACTCATCACTATACAAATTTCTAGCCTTACAGGTCCAACGTTACTCAAAGGGTTTTGGGACTAATTACCTCAGAGCTGTTTATTTTAGCCCCAAGCACGGGGTAAAAATATACAAGTGAGTTTTTTGGAAAATTGGTCCATTACTTTTTTTATTTATATTTATGTTAATTTATGGTTTATGCATTATACCTCAAGAACTAAAGTATCATATGACACAAAAATTACGCCTAAATCTTACGATTTGAAACTATGATTAGAAACCCAATTTTTGTAAATTCTGGCCCCGGCGCACATAGGTCAATTTTTGTTATTTAGCGCTGAATAAATACTATCATGAAATGAAACTTCTTTTAAGCATTTATTTATTAGAAATCTATACTTTTTAGGTGCATTCTTTACTATTTTACTGTATTATACAACAAATTATAATATTGGAGTTAATTAGAATAACTGATGTACACGATATAACACATATTATTACTATTACAACTTAATAATTAAATTTAATATTATTAATGATATTACATTAACAAAATTAGCCTTATGTTTATTCTTAGGTTATTAGTTTTTAAAATTATTTTATAAGTTTATTTTATAAGTAGGTAGTAGTAATTTGAGTTTTTATATTTCCTATTTCTTCTTTTACTAGATCTTCCGTTTCCTTCTTACAAATTACATTAATTTAATCAAGATGCCTATAATATCCAGTCGATGATGGCCTTGGAATGTGCCAAAAGATATTGCCACTTGGGGTACATAAATGGAGTGGAACCAAGCAAACCGCAAACAAGTTAAAATCACTTTTTTCTACAATTATGGTATCGTCATCACTGAAACGTTGTTTGTATGTGGATTGTAAAGCGCTTTCATCGGCTCCCCATTTGTGAATTAAAAATAATTTATTGGACTTCTGGTATAATCAAGTCTTTTTGTACATTTAATAAACGTTTTACTGTGTAGTCGACTAAACCCTGAAGAGTTACTTCTGCAAAGATATCCGATATTGTTATGCACTTCTTGTCTGGATAAAAAGCTTTTTTTCAACTTATATTTTATTGTAATAAGGATAAATATTTGCATTTCTTTATTTAGCTCCTTGTTGCATCAAAATGTACGATTTTTGTATAATCGCCATCAATATACAGAGCGAGAGCTTCTTCATCGGTGTACATAATTGGTACTGCAGGCGCTGGAGAATGCAATATTTTTATTCTCCTAGTAGTATAGTACAAATTTGCCTTAACTTTTTGGTAAATGGAGTAAAATAAAAAAAATCTGACTAAAATAAAATAAATAAATAATACTAACCAACAAATCTTAGTCATGTACTTATAAGGTCTATGTATAAAACAACATGTTTTTTTAGGACTAAGTCATTGTATCCAACTTACCGAGTCTATGTATACTCTTATTCAAATTGGATTAGGAAACACAAAAATACACATTAAGTAAAATATTTTTATTTTTAAATTATTATATTAATATCCTTTATATAAAAAATAAAATTGTTTATGCTTTAATCCTATAATATTGAATAAAATTATTGTTTATGCTTTAAAATCCATCGACAATTTACCAATAAGTGTTGTTGGCGTCATCTTGCCTCCACCTAAAAAACATCATCAGTAGTAATTGCTAGTTTACACATTTATAAGTATTAAATAATACACATGTCATACTATGTATCTACTTAAGTTCGCACCATAGAAAATTTTTATTTATTATTATATTAAGTAAAACGATAAAAATGATTCCTTATAAAAAGTTCTGCATGGTTTAAAACTAAAAATGCAATTATTAGATATTTAGTTTTTTGAGTGCTATACGGGGTATTTCAAAAAACATATAACCTTGATTTCTTGGAATGATTTTGAAAAAAGTTATAAATAATCCTAAAAGGCTATAAGCCAAAAACCGTATAAACCCTAATATTAAGCAACAAATAAACTACTATACTCTGTTCATTATAAATTGAGAGAAAAACCCGAACAAAAAATCTCTTTCATTGGTTCTAAAAGTCAGTAACCCTAGTTACCACAATAAAAAATGTATTTTATTGGTTTAAAACTACAGTAACCGCAGTTACTAACTAAGTATTTATTATCAATTTATAGTGGCCAAAGTATAGTTCTTCAATCTTCCAATTTTTAAAATTTTAATGTGAAAATTTAAATTTAAAAGGTTTTGTAACGGTGTTAAAAATTACCCTTAATAATTTTTTTAAACTTTAAGATCAACCCAGTTTTATACAACACAAGTAATTTATTTTTAACAAAAAAACTCCTTACTGCTTGTAATTTCCTTGCACTGCAAGGGGGTATCTGTCGAAATACTGTCCGAACCAAAGGCGCAGGTTTTTATTAAACTTTTAAAAGGCTAATAACGCAATCCTGAAAAATAACCGGTTGAAGAACTGTTATTTACAGTCAACTAATATATACAGGGTGATCCGAAATTCATGCATTAAATGTCAATGCCATATTCTACGTGGAAAGTAAGCCCTAGTTTTCTTTATAAACATTTGTCTAAAAACGCTTCCTTTTATAGATAAACAGTGTTAAAATTCTAAGAACAAAAACATTTCTATCCTATAATTTTGTAACCGCTCTAGATATTTAATTGGTACTTGGTACATTGCTTAAGAGCAGCCAAGGACATATCTTTATAAGTTAAATATTTAATAAAAATTACCAGCCATTTGCTTTGATTAATTTTTTTAGGTCAAAGGTTCAATGTTCAAGTCAAAAGGTTCTATGTAACTAGTGAGATGTATGTAAAATTCTCTTTGCTTCTTTTTTTTGCTTAAATTTGCGCCCCTCCCGATCTGGCGCCGAATTGGTTGCTTCACCGATTTACGCTTGATCTGACACTCTTCTCTCTGTAAACAGAGAAACTCTCTTTGTAAACAGAGGACAAAACGATGAAAAAATTCGTTTTTCAAAAAAGTTATTGCTTGAAAAATTAATATGAAGCACAAATCATGCTTTGTAAGTATTTGCGAATACAAATTTAACATTTTTCTTTGCAAATCATATATTTTTTGCAATTACATTTTTTTTATCCGAAGTTACTTTTTTCGAAAAATTTAATTTTTGATCCATTTGTCCTATTGTTAACCCATTTAATCTGGAACTTCTTACCTTTTTCACAAACGATGCATAGTTTAAAAGAAACAACGTAAGAACCACTTTGATGCATGACAAAACATTTGTTAATAAAACCTTCCCAAAAATAATTAGAAATTTTAGGTTTTAAATGTATAACATTTTTGTCATTATTTGCGTAAATTTATCATGCATCAAAGTGGTTTTTTTAACTATGCATACTCCGGAAAAAGTCAAAAAACTAAATTTGTTGCAAATTTAATGGGATTTTAAAAACAATTTTTTCCTCTAGCAGAGGCGTATTTTTAAATATTTTACATGTAAATAAATGTCTTCTGCTGCTCTTGAGCAATATAACAAATAACAATTAAATATCTACGAGAGTTTATAAATTATAATAAAAAAATATTTTTTTCTTAGAATTTTAACACCCTCTATCTCCAAAAGGAAAAGTTTTCCAATATACGTTTATAAAAGAAACTAGGGTTTATTTTCGACGTAGAATATGCCATTTAAATTTGATGCATACATTTTGGAACACTCCGTATATATTTTTTATATTTAATAAGTATGTCAGGCGTTTTACGTTGGTAACCTAATTTTTATTTCATTTGCACGCACACCGTTAGGCTGGCATCAAAAAAATCGGTTTACACTTAATTTGTTTTAGTAATCATAGGCGACAAAAAAATATTGGTAGAATTTTTTTTTGCTTTTAATAAAGTAGTTTAAAAAAATGTGTTTATAATTATTTTTTCATTTTTAAAATAATATTTTTGCATTTTTGAAGCACCCAACTTAGAGCAATTTTTATTATAGCTTTTAGGATTTGAGATAAGCCGAAAGTAAGTTTAAGGAATTACTTATTTCGATAATAATAAAAATAAAAAAGAGTATAGTAAGTTAAGTCCATCCGTGAACACAGTGTATAAAATATTATTTAATACAGATAAGTGTAGTTTATAGGCATTTAAATCCGATTAAGTTAAGGTTTTTAAGGTAAATAATATCATTTGAGTGCCCTAATTTGCCAGCAACGAACGGTAGACATATTTTATAAAGTTCGAGTTTATATTTTATTGCCCACTTAATTAATTTAAAACGCTATGCCTATTTTATACGTCGATTATTAATTGCATGAGGTACAAAATAATTTATGCGATATGCATTTCTAGATGAGTGCTTTATAATTAATCAACGAGCATTTCATTTAAAGTTAAGGCCTAATTAAATAAAGATTATTTATTTATACATGAATTGGCTTTTAATTAAGGGTCAGCAATATAAGGCACCACAAAATCATAATAAGCAGTTAACCACAAAATATCTTTATAGCCCGAAGAGGAAGAAGCAATTTGATTCATCACAACAATATTTGAAGTAAATTCCATTTAAAATTCCATAACACATAAACTAGAAAATTGTTAAAATTAAAAATAAAAATTAATGACAGCATACAAAGTATTGCCTATCGGCCAAGTAATTATAAATGCCGTGGTTGCAAAACTTTTCAAAGTTTGGTAATTTCAAAATAATAGCATAGACCATCCACAAAGCCTTCGTCATTTTTTAGCACCCACAGCCCAAGGTCAGTTTATATTTATAAGGTTGCGACATACCCCTCAACTTTTAGGCAGTTCGAGGTCGGGGACGCAAGAGGGCACTTCTCGGAGAAAAGTTGGCAAGACTGGGTAAAAATCAAAGCTGAATATTAATCCAGTGGCGTCTAGAATTTGCGCATTTCATTTTGCATTGTTTTGGAAGTGATAGTTGAAAGATTTGATTCCAAATGTTTTTTATTTAAAGTAAAAGAATTTACAACTTAATAACAATTAAAAACTGTAAGTGTGTAAACGGTTGTTCTACTAATACAATAAACTGTATATCTCCGGCACTGAACAACATGGCCGAAAAATGGGAGATGTGACGTCATAACACGTCAAAGCAATATGGCCGAATGTCGTGACCTTATATAAACCGATCTCTGATAAATATTTATCGGGCTGCGACATGGGTGCCGAAAGGAGGGTGCACTTGCACCTCCTGTACCTGCTGCACCCGCGCGATTTGAATTGAACTGAATATGTAGAAAAAGTTGGTTTTGTTAGATAAAAACCTATTTTTCATTGCCCTTTAAAAAATTTTGCCCATCCCTGGCTTTTAAATATAACTGAATGTGAAGATTTTCTATATTTACCATGCCTAGTTGGAATTTATTAGTTAGATAAACCCTTTGATAATTTGACAGTTCGTTTTTGCTCTATTAAGGTGATTTGAGCGCTGTATGTTATTTTTTTTTAGAAGAGATATTTGTAGCATTTTATACAGGGTGTTTTCTAATTGTGGTAAGAAAATTTTAGGCGTATTTCTAAGTCATTTTTGTAAAAAGTTTATGTAAACATGGGCCCTAAATTTTTTCGTTCTTAAGATATGATGTGATAAGATAAGATATGTTAAACTTTGTAAAAAAACTTAAACAAATTTCCAAAAACTTCTTTTAGTAAAATCTGTTAGACTAAAAAACTTTGATTTTCTGGTTTGCTTTCCGTAGCGAAAATTTAGCTTTTATACAAGCAAATCCTCTTTCTTTTTAATTTAATTTAATTTTATCGTAAATTTACAATGCTATTCAAAAATTCTGATTTTTTGTTAATTAAGGCATCTAAAATTGCATAAAAAAATGTCTAGTGAAAAATGTTATCTGGTTATTTATATTTTTTAAAAAATATATAAATAATTTTGCTAAATCATTATTTTTATATAAAAATAATTACAGATAGAGGATTTCCATTTAAACTTATATTACTTATATTTTTTGGGGGGCGGGAAACCAAAAGATCAACTTATTTTCTTAAATTCCAGAATAAAAAAATTCCTTATCAAATTGTTACTCTTAATTTTATTTTAATATATTAAAAAATTTAAAATTATCGGTACGGCTCAGGTTAAAACACTGCTTATACACGAAATAACTTTGCCTCTGTACAAGATACAAAAAAAAGATAAGAAATTCCTATTTACATACACTCTTTAACGTCAACGAGGTTATTTTAAATAAGACACTTTGTACATTTTATAAATTGTAACTATTAAATTTTACATCAAAAATGTTAAACACAGTATACGTCAATTATGGCTGGTTTTTATCCACAGTTTGTTGATATACTTATTAACGATTAAAAGTGAAAAAACAAAATTATATTTTGGTTTTAATTATTTTTAAATAATTTTGTCAAAATTTGTTTAAATATACAGGGTGTTACATTTAACAGAAACCTTTTTGACAATGAAAACTATGTTTTTGAGACACCATGTATATTAATTAATTCTGTCAATAAAATGAGTTTTTTCGATTTTTTTATTTTTATTTTAAGTTTATTTTTTTATTTTGTACTGGGGCGAAGTAATTTCGTGTATAAATAGAGCTAGGACACCTTGTATTATGTGTACCCAACTTTAACTTTAACTTTAATAAGATTTAAAATTTATTAAAAAGAAGGTGATAATGCAAATAAAAAGTGTTAGGACAAAGTAAATATTTACGCGGTCCATAAAAATAAGCCTATATTTATGGTCTGGAGAATATAATCGACTTAAATATCTGCAACGTACAAATAGTTTAGTAAAATAATTTTAACTTTACAAAACATAAAAGAATTACAATGCGTCGTTAAAGTAAAAAATACTATTCTTAGTAATGTTGATTGTAGACTTTTTAGCAGTTTTTAAGTAGGCGGTATTACCAAAGAATACACCATAGAACCCCACAAGTAAGATTTTAGCGTACCCTAAAAATTTTTATTACCAACCCCGACCAACAGATGGTGAAAGTAGTACGATGTCGTTTTGCTAATAGGATTACCATCAGAAATTGATAGCAGTCGCTGACTAGCAGTCGGCCCGATCAGTTAGAGTGAGAAAATACTCAAAATTTATTAAAAATATAATCCCCGATAAATGGACCCAGTATCCATAAGATTATTAAATTTATGATTCTAGAATAGAATATATCGATGGGTTTTTGACAAAACATCGTAAGCGACATTCGCCAATTTAACGGGAAACGATTTTTTCTTCCCATCGCGTTATTTTTAAAGAAAAACCGAGATCCGAATGTTTTTTTAGATTTCTTCTTAATTTGAATTACAAGACAAACATATTTGACATTTAATGTCAAAATTTTCAGAATCTCGTACTTCAAAAACTAAGACGTTTGGGACACTAGCGTCTACACCTCGTCACATGTCGTTTGACGCCGGCCAATCAGAATTGGCCGATGACGTCCACTACATATATAGAACTCGGAATGCAAACGACATGTAACGAGGTCTAGACGCTAATGTTTAGGACATATTATGTTCATATGAAGTTTTATTCTTATTTTTATTGTAGAATTAGCCCTTAAAGTTTGTCGGATAAGTTGTGAAACACCCTATATAATGCTGTTTATTTATTATGCTATACTTTCAAAAATAATTTGCAACATGCATTTTGTTAACCCAAGCAAACCTAAGACAGGGATTCGTACCCGAATCCAAAAATAGAATTTTACGACGTATCCACCTGCACGCAGACTCAATTTAGAATCATGAGAATATAACTTGTATAAACGGTATTTGAGGTGACGGTGATTTGTTTCCTGGTTTTGCAGATAATCAACATTAAAAATATTTTTACAATATATAATCGTATTAGCAAAGCGACATCGTACTACTTTCGTCATCTGTTGGTCAGGGTAGGTACTAAAATTTTTAGGGTACGCTGAAATCTCACTTGTGGGGTTCTATGGATTGGTATTCTTTGGTATTACGTTATCTAAGTCGGAGGGTCGAATAAATGACCAGATATCTACTTAATCAATATTAGCCGATGGACAAAGACGCTGTTAATTGATTTTTGGCCTAATCTGACTTATGGTCAAACTGTCACTTAGGCGGAATTGTTACTTCAACCAGCAAAAAGCAAACTAAGATATAGTTATTTTCTTAACTAGTGCGCGAAGTGATACTTTCCCGCACGCAAAAGCAGTTAGACGAACGACGCGAAGCTAGGTTCGGATAAGCTTTAAGTGCGGGAAAGACACTTTGCGAAAGTGTTAGGAACAATATTTTTTTGAGTGTCTTAGTAAAGAAAAAACATATTTATTTTTATTAAAATATTTCTTAAAGTCAGATATTTTTGTCAATTTAAACTTTATAATTTGTTTTTGCTTCAATACCAGGTCACATTGTTTAATATCAGAGTGAGTGCGCAAAGTTCAACTTTGCGCACGCAAACGAGTTTGCATAGTAGTTATTATATTGGTATTTTCGGAACTATACTTACCCAAACCAGGAGGTCACTGGTGAATGATGAGATGGTTCTTCAGCTATCAGCGTTTGGTGGTGATGTCTTTGACACGACTGCTTAATGTGACTCATTACGGATGGAAACGCTACTGCAGCAATCAAAATGATTTTTTAATCATTAGAAGCGTAAAGAACACCATATTTAGGATTATTAAGACTTTTGCTAGTTTTGCCATAATTATTACCGAAAGAATAAATATTTTCTTTTCTTTAATTTTACTTCCTTCACGTCTAGCTTCGCCATAATTTTGTTTTAATCCTGTAATAAAAATAAAATATATAAATACTTATGCTTTAAATAGAATAATAACATATTTTTAACTTAACTGAATATTTTGACACTAATCGAAGAATCTTGTTTCTGCAACTCTTCCTAAATATGGCACAAAACTATTTCACTGCCTAAAAATATAAGTTAAAAAGATGTTATTAAACTATGCACTCAAATTGTTACATTAATTCCCTTTTAGATCATTTTATTTATTTTTGTAAAGCTCCTAAATGACGAAGCATCGTCCATTAGGTACAATGAATTTTAAAAGGAAACTATTACAAAATTAGCGTTACTTTTTGTACAAAAGTGCACATAACAAAAGAGCTTTTAAGAGTTTATTTTGCGCATCAATACATTAAAAGTTACATTTTTAAATTATCATTTTTTTGTTAATAAAAAAATAATATAATGTGGTGTCAATTATTAAAATAAAGACAATGGAAAGTACGAAACCCTTTTACCATCACTATGGACGCCGGGAAGAGGGTGCAAGAAGGTTTTACTTGCACCTCTTTGGCTTTTGGGTAGTGAACGAGAAAGTACATTTTGTAGGTTAAAATTTAAGTTTTCTTTGCACTTTAAAGGTTTTTACCCCCTTCTGGCTTTTGTATGTGCGCGGCGCGGTCCCAAGCAGCATTTTTAGTCGCCTTTACGTTTCGGCGACTTGTGTTGGGAACTTTAAAGTTGTAATTACTATTGATAGGAACGTACTTAATTCTATTACGTGCCTGCGACCAAAATGGGGACCATTTTAATGGTAATTAATACGTAACGGCGACTACCTGGCGACTTACACCGCTACGGCGCGCTCACTTTCCGGCAACGTAAATATCGCTCCTCTGGTGGATTCTTTTGTTTCAATTACATTGCGTCGGTCGTCGCTTTGTCTTTGTTTAACGAATTAAAATAGTATTTTATATTTTGTCAGCATCTTCCATCATTCTTCAACTATAATCAAAAATGGAAGTTACATTATTATTGATTCAATAAGTTTATTTTTGACCCTAACTAAATTCAAGAAACTAAAACAATTAAAAAATTTCTGTCAAGGCTCCCTCTCGAAATGCATGTTTTGATTATGTTTTTTTTTATTGGAAAGACAAAGGACAAAAATATTTCAAATTGCTTAATAGTGCTGAAAAATATTTTTATTATTTTTATAAGCTATACAGGGTGTTATGGAAATACTTTAATATATTGAAATGGGTGACTCCTGGGACAGTGTAGAGACACACTGAGTACTTTGTTTTGTTTAATTCAAACTTTTTTACAATTTGTAAAAGTACCTTCTTTTCACCTATCTGCTACATCCCTGGTTACGTAAACACTATAAACACCGTAGCCCGTTCGTTAGTAACAGACAGTAGACGACTTTGTTTATGATGTTGCCAAACGTCCTATTTTATACCCAATAAACGATATAAATACACGATAGAATAAAAAGGTAAAATGTTATTATAAGCCTTGTATCAAAATAAATTGTAACAAAAAAATATTTAAATAAAGGTCGATTTACCTTCAATACGGAATATGTTCAAAATGCCCTTCCGTTTGGTTCCAAACATGCATTTATTTTCCGCTGCATACTGTTTCTCACACGCGCAAAAATGTTTTCATTGTTTCTTATTTGCTGAGCCGCTAGTTCCACAGGATTTCGCAACTGTTCTAAACTGTTAATGGGTTCACTACAAACAAACTCTTTCATAGTTCCCCACAAAAAAATCGCATGGATTAAGGTTGGGGAGACCGAGGAGGCCATCGAATAGGTCCACTGCGTCCAATCCACCTATCTCTAAAATTTTTCATTTAAATATTCCGTGACTATTTTCGCGTTATGACAAGGTGCTCCATCTTGAAGTAGCCACATTTGTCGTATAACGGCTAAAGGGACATCATCTAATAAATTGGGCAGGTCGTTCTGCAAAAAAGTCAAATAACCTTCCCCATTTAGCTACTTGCTGTACAATTGTACTACATCTAGTACATTTAGTATATTTAGTTTTTATGTTTATGGCAGTCCATGTTAGTAGCACAAAAGCTAAGTACTAAGTACCGTGGGTGCTAGGTTTTTAGATGTTAAACCCATTTTAACGACTGAATAATGTTATCCAGAGGGCACCACCATTTTATCGTAGATTTCAAAGCACACAATAGAGGACAATAATATACCGGCATAAAAAAGTTAACCAATCTTTATTATCTACTTATGAGCGGCGTAGGTGTTACATTAAATAATAACCTTAAATAACATTTAGAGCTACAACAGCTTTAAGAAGGCTATGATTTTTCTTGGCTGGAAAGTACTTTTATTTTCACGAGTACACTCTTTACATTTTCACCATAAACTTCCCTTCTTTTCCGTACCAATGAGATGTACAGTAATATAGCAACACAAAGTAATTGTTTCATGCATTTTGTAACCGTACATCTGAAGAAACCTAAAATGTCCACTTCGGCTCCTCTATCCCTAAGTGTATGTTAAATATGCCGTCTACTTTTATACCCACGGTAATAAGTTCCTAGACATCAAGCTTTTATGAATTATCACAAGAAAAAACAAACCCTGCATTTTGTAGTAAAAAATTTTTGATTAATAAAACCTAATTAAATTGAGAGCACCTAGTTTAACCAAAAGGAATTCGCTGTAAGTATCATTTTATCGTCCATAATCAGAACAACATGAAACAAAGAAAAAGGTTTCAAAAGAATTAAACTTACAAGTTTCAGTAAATTGATAAACCCAGTTACGTGCAAACTGCAAAAATGTTAGAATAAATTGCAATAAATTTCTGGCAAAAAAACATCTAAACTGTAAAAACACCTGTGTTTGTGGCGCTGATCACGGATCTGAAAAAATTTTAGTCGGAAACATTTGTTTCCGAGATATCCATCATTAAAGTTGGCATTTGAACTAACCTCATTTTCACTTTATTCCCCCTTCTTTTGACATACAATTCTTGATTTTAGATTAAAGTGGTACACAATATTTGATTTTCACCTTTTAAAACCTCATTCTTCTACGTATTTTACACTTTTTTGAATTAAATTGCATAGCTTCGCTTTCAATCGTTTTTAAACGTAGCAGAATATAGTGGAGGCGGTGGAGCAGTGAATGCACGGTTGCAACTTTTTAAAGGGACTCTTCCCAATTTATTTGATAAAGGTGTAAAAAACATAGAAAAACGGGGTTTTAAAGGTGAAAATCAAATATTGTGGGCCACTTTAGCTTTAAATCAAGAATTGTGTGCAAAGAAGAGGAATAATGGTGAAAATAAGGTTAGTTTAAATACTAACTTTGATGATGATTATCTCGAAGCCAAACATTTCCGACTAAAATTTCTTTCAGGTTCGTGATCAGCGCTCAAACTCAACATACCAAATTTGGTTAAAATCGGAGTTGCGAGACACTTTCTGTACAATTACCGTAGTTTTTTTGTACATTTGTCTCATAGGGAATAATCTTTTGTACTATTTTCTCGTATGAACCACCTGTCGTCTGTCGGCTCTTAATTTTGATAAAAGAAGAGCGAAAAGTAATAAAAACTTTATTTAAAAGACGCAGTAAAATTTGTTTTAATAGTGTTTTGCAATAAAAATACCGTTTTGTGTATTTTTAATTCAATTATTTGTGCGCATACGTGTCGCGTCGCAGTGTTTAAAAAGTTTGTAAAGTAATTAACCATCTAAAAAGTGTTACTTGATTTGTGGAAAAAGTAATCTTTACTTTCATTATACGCTGGAACAACTCCAGTAGCGTAATAAAAAGGATAATTTGTGTAATCATGTAAGTTTTTTCGTTTGATCGAATTGAAACAGCAAAAACCCATAGATAAACTGGGTAAAGAACAAAATAAATTTGGCAACTTTTCTCAAGCTCGTTATTTGACGTAACCACGTGTTATAACTGCTTTCAGCTGTTTTTGACAGCGACAGAGAAGGTAAACATATGTATTTAAAGGGAGTTTAAAGAGCTGGTCAGTGGCCGGATTTGCTTTTTAATCGTGCAAAATTTTGGGGTTCATTATCACTGAGTGGCATTTAACAAGGTGGCCCGCCATTTTTTTTTAATAATTTTTATTCAAATTAATTTCTTACACAAGGATTTTGGGGTTTAAATATATTAAAGTATTTCCATAACGCCTGCAACAAGTTTAGTTTTTTTTTGAGTGTTCTTTTTATTTTTTTGTTGCTAAAATATTAAAGAAAAAATTATTTTAAGTACCAAAAGAAATTGACACTATCTAAGCTAACGGCGTCCATCTTGTATAAGAAAATATGGCGAGATTTTTAATAACTACTTCCTAAGTAGTATTTGCTTTGAAATGGATGTTCAATGGCTTTTTGCCAGTTAGTGGGTAGTATCGGCGACTGTTATGTTGTCACGCTCTAAGTTAACGGCGCGAAAGTCAGAGAACAAAAGAGCTAAAGATAAATTATTTAGTAAAAAAAAAGAGAAAAAAATTAAAACAAACAAATAGTGCTAACTGCTTACTCCGTAGCAACGAGCGTGAGCAAAGAGCTCGGCAGCTCCTTATGCCGGAGAGAATAAGGAGTGGGTTACTAAAAAAATAAGGGCGCCACCGTCAGATTTGCTAGACTTGACGGCAGTCTTCTAAGGTGGTATTAGAACTGAGTTAGCACTTAGCACAAGTAATAGTTAATAAATAAATAAGAAAAAGAAAATCAGTCAGCAATAAACTAGGCAGCTTGATGAGAAACAATGAAACAATTAAATACGTAAAATAATCCAAGTTTATTTTAAAAGGTTAAAATTTTGAAAATGTTACACTTAATATCTATATCTACAGAGAAATCTAATATATACTTGCTTAAACTCTAGATGATAAGTGGTTTGACATTGGCGCAATAAAAAAAAAGAAAATCAAAAGGTACTATTATTGGTTATTCGTCGTTTAAGTATCAGAAATAATAAAAAGGAAACAGTAAGGTACAGAAATTTTTGTAATGCAACACCGCAGAGTTAGTTTGAGTTAGTTAGGGTTTTCTAATACGTTGCCTTGGTGAAGGTGATTTTAAACTCTCTTAGCGGAAAGGTTGCAGCGTCATCAGCGAAGGAGACGGTTCCAAATGGTGATGGTGGTTAGTAGCTCATTAGCTCAGGTTACAACCCAGGTGGAGTCCCAAATGAGTCGAAGTACTAAGTTGTATTAAGTAGGATTACCGTCCCGTAAGTGGGACCCGTTTAGATTTTAAACGGGTGCTTGTAGAAGAAATCTTCAGCGTTTTTAAATCCTGCTAATGCAGATGTAATGTTTCAATAAAAAAGGAAACTCAACCAAATTAAAGGTAAGGTAATAAATTGAAACAATTTCTCAGCTTTTAAAACTTAAAATCCATGGATTACCATGCTTCAAATGTAGGAAAGTTAGAAAGCTGAACACTGGTCGACTCTTCTAGTTGGCTTCGTGATGAAAAGTGATTTTATAAAACGAGGCAAGGGATTTTACCATTGATAAAAAAACGTAGTTAGTTAAAAAAATATAGCATGGCAACGGCCGGCAGAACACACTGCGGGTTCGTTGAGATATATCAACTAGGAAGTACGGGCCGATCGGAACAATTGGCTAGAAAAGGTAAGGCATACGGCACGACTCGCGTAAATTAGAGATGCCGGTACCAGAGTCTCTCGGATCGAGCTCCTCATTGGTTCAAGTTTAGGCGGGACGTTTGAAAATTGCACGGCAGAGTCTGCGACCGCGGCGTGGTGACGAACGCGCGAGCACACAAGAGGCGGCTGTAGTGATGGGCCAGAATCGATATCGGTGGTCATTTTCTAACAAGTAGCTAGTGCGATAATTATATAAATTAGTTTATTAAGAAAGTAAAATTGGACCGTGACAACTCCCCCTACTTCGATAGGAGTAAAACTTAACGTAAGAAAGTTTTGCGACGATGACATAAGAAAACTAGAGAAAAGAAGCCAATTTTTAAAATGAGATATAAAGTTTCTTTTAATAAAAAAAAGGAAGTAATTAAATCAATGCAGTAAAATTAAATATAGTAGATAAGGTAGAATGGTTAATAAGGTTTGATACGACACGGTGCAAATAAAATATTCAGTTTAGATTCAATAAAAAAAAAACAATTAAAAATCTTTTTTTTTTTTTTGTGTTTACCGAAGAAGAAATTAAGCAAAAAGTAATTTACACAGAATTATTTACCAATGACAGAATCTCCAGGAGAAAGATGGAGCAACCTTGGGTAGTTCATGCGATTTAAGTCCTAATGTCAATTAAATAAATTAGTTGGTATTTGGATTTCCTAATTGCGTTAAAGTAAATTGACAAAAAAATACTTTGTGTGGTGCTAAACGGACTTAAGTTGGCATTGCGTCAAAACCAATAAAGGCTTGGCTGACCTCGTGTACCAACTTCACATCGAAACTACCGAAGATGTCCAACTCAACCCCCCTAGAGGACCTAAAAAATATAAGAGAAAAGTGAAACTAGTTGTACCCAAGAAACTTAAACAGGTAAATAGTGAGGTGATGCGATAAGAAAAATAATAAGGGAGAATTAAATTTTATAAAGTGCACTGTAAATTAAATTAAATAAGTAACCAATTATATGATGCAAAAAAAATAATAAGAAAAAAGTGGATAGGTAACCAATTAAATGACGCAAAAAAAAACAATAAAAAAAATGTTGATAAGTAACCAATTAAATGACGCAACCATTTTAAGGTAAATAATACCGGTAGGCACTGACAACCCAAAGAAGAATAACAAAAATAATGATATTCCACAAATAATAAACCCGTTACATTTGGTCGTTTTGATTTAAACCGTGCCGACCAGCGCGGTATAATGGAAAGTTGCTAGGATCGGTAGGATAATATTGGGGTGTCTGGTAAGGAGGGCAGGCTGGGACATGGAACTCTCGGTTAGGGAAGTGAGAGCGGACCAAGGCTCGCGTAGGCAGGGTCGCGTTCCTGAAGTAGACCCGAGTTTACCAGGACCGTAAAATGGATCTACCCGCTACCTATGAATAATAAATAAAAGAGAAGCTAAATTAAAGAGAATAAAGGTGATTATAAGGGAAAAAAAAACGACCAAAAAAAAATAAAAGATATTATAGGTGTTAATAGAGCGGTGGAAAATCGTGAACGAGATAAAGAGACAAAAATTAAATTATTAGTGAAAATTAAGAGATTTTGAAAGTGAGGTTGTCAGTGTTAACCAATATTATTCATTGTCGGAACTCGCATTTGAATTTGATGGATTACATGGTTTGAGATCCTGAACATGCCAATTCCCCATACTTTGGCCCTGTTTATCTTGAAGTTCGTATGTACACGTACCGGTTTTCTTTTTAATGGTAAACGGACCAATATAAGTTGGTGCCAATTTGGCACTATAATACTTAGTAGCATCGGACAGACTTTTGTTTTTTCGCCACACTTGTTGTCCAGGAGTGTACTGAACTGGTCGCCTGCGTAGGTTATATTGATTTTTGTTTCTTAGATGAGAATCTTGAATTTTCTTCTGAACATGTTGATATAGCTGCTGAAGAGTGGCTTGTCTCCGGTTGACGTAGTCTCCAGGATTTGAATCATTGTTGGGTATTTCTTCGGCAAAGTCTTGTCCATAAATTCTATGTTCCCTACCAAAATTTAAAAAGAATGGGGTGAAGCCGGTTGTTTCGGAACGAGAAGTACGCATTGCGCAACCTATTGCTGCCAAATTTTCATCCCACGTCCGATGGTTATTGTCTTTAATGTAGGATTTTATCATTGTTTTTACGACTCTGTTTGCACGTTCCGTAGGATCAGCTCTTGGGTAGTAAGAGGCAGTGTAAAATATCTTGCACTTGTAGCGCTTACAAAGGTCTTGGAACTCTTTAGATTTCATTTGAGCACCGTTGTCCGCCATCAAATGAGCTGGTGTTCCAAACATTAGGAAAACTCCTTCCTCGACTTGTTTAGTAAGTGATTTAGCGGTTGCTGAACGAGATGGGAATAGTAATGTGAATTTGGAAAAGTAATCGTTGACTACCAAAACGTAAGAATTTCCAGATTTCGAGCGTGGTAGAGGCCCTATAAAATCTAGGCTGATGCACTGCCAAGGTTGTGTAACGACAGGTCGGTCACCCATTAATCCTGCTGGAGGTTTCTGTTCAACTTTATTTTGTGCACAGATGTGACATGCTTTGACGAAATTGGTGACGTCACACTTCATCTTAGGCCAGTAAAAACGTTGTCCGACTTTCCAGAAAGTTTTGTGCACACCAACATGTCCTGAGCTGGGGATGGAGTGACAGCGGCGAAGAACGTCTTTTCGCTTGTCTTTGGCTACGACGATTTTCCAAGCACTTGTGGGAGCCACATAATCAGGATAAGTAGACTTGACGTATTTATATAAGATGTTGTTTTCCACACGCCACGTAGGAAATTTATTCGGGTGTTCTTCTACCTTTTCAGCCATCTTAGTGAGCCATTTATCGGTTGTATTGGATATTGAAAATTCACTTTCGATGTTTATGTCTACAGCGTCGACAGGAGCAGGGATTGATCGAGAAAGAAAATCCGCCACTACATTTTCTTTTCCAGGGCGATGAACCAGGGTGAAATTATATGGTTGGAGACGAAGTGCCCATCTTGCCAAACGACCTTGAGGGTCCTTAAGCCTGTGTAGCCATAGGAGAGAGTGATGGTCTGTGATCACAGTGAAGTGTACTCCTTCCAAATAAGCTCTCAGTTTTCTACACTCCAAATAACCGCTAGGCATTCCTTTTCAGTTACGGACAGCTTGGTCTCTTGCTTTGTTAGAGAACGAGAGAGATAACAAATGACTTTTTCGCCTTCGTCAAAGTTTTGAATTAAAACGGCGCCAAGTGCGTGGTTTGATGCGTCTGTCTGTAGGACGAAAGGGCGATTAAAATCTGGACAAGTAAGAACTGGTGCTGACACCAAAGATTCTTTAATTGATTTGAAAGCTCTATCACACTCCGGAGTCCATGACCATTTAACATTTTTCTTCGTTAGATTTGTAAGAGGAGCTATCGTAGCAGAGAAATTCGGTATAAAACGTCGATACCATGATGATGTGCCAACGAAACGGCGAACTTCGTGAACGTTGCGGGGAGGCAAGATCTGGTTAATGGCTTGCACCTTTTCAGGATCTGGTCGAAGACCTTCTCGATCCACCAAATGGCCAAGATATTTTAATTCTGGTCGGCAAAATTGACATTTATCTTTGGATACTATCAGTCCTGCTTCGTGCAAGCGGTCGAATACTAAGCCCAAAATATGAAGATGTTCGTTGAAATCCTGTGAGATGATAATAATGTCGTCCAAGTAGACCAAAACTGATGGTTCAAGATCGGCGCCAAGAACGGTGTCAATGATGCGCTGCCAAGTAGCTGGAGCGTTGGTTAATCCAAAGGGCATTCTGCGGAACTGAAACAAGCCCCGGTTAGGTATCGTGAAGGCTGTATATTCACGAGAAGACTCGCTGACAGGTACAGTCCAAAAAGCAGATTTTATGTCTATGGAACTAAGGTATCTAGCATCTCTTAAACGATCCAAAATTGATGAGATGTATGGAATAGGGTATGAGTCGTGCTTCGTGTATTTGTTTAGAATTCTATAATCGACACAAAAGCGATGGGTGCCATCCTTCTTGAGGGTTAAACATACGGGACTGGACCAAGCACTTTTGGATGGTTCGACCACTCCATCTTTTAACATTTGATTTAACTCTTCGTCTATGATTTTCTGCTTATATGGAGACACAGGATAATATCTTTGCTTGACTGGTCTTGTTCCTGGTTCTAATTCAATGACATGTTCGGCCACCTTACAACAGCCAAGGCCGGTACCCATTAAGGCTAACTTTTCCTCAACCAAGTTGTTTAGTGTAGTTCGTTGTTCCTCCGTTAATGTTGTTGCGTCCTGAATACTGCATACTGCTGTGACGTCAGGATCTTCAGCGAAATGCCATATGTCTTGATTTAGGTCTGGGACTATCTGCATGGTTTTCCAAAAATCAATTCCTAGGATAAGAGTATGAGAAAGATCTGGGAGGACCAATACATCGATAATACGAGTTTTGCCCATTAAACAGAACGGCACTTGCATGTAACCAGTACTAGAACAGCTTTGCCCATTAGCAACAGTACAAGATGTTTGTTTCTTAATAAGTTGAATACCAAGTCGCAGTAGAAGTTGGTAACCTGGCAATCCTACAAGTGTTCGTGTTGCTCCTGAATCCAGCAGACCAAGCATCGTAGTTCCAAGAATGTTAACTTCTAAATAAGGGCGTTGATCTCCTTGGGCGTGACCAACGATAAAATCTAATAAGATTCTGGCAGGAAAATTGGAATTGACGGTCGCCAAATTGGTGTTGGGAGATATCTTGCGACCCATTAGTGATTCCCCGGGATGCGTTTCCCGAACATTTAGGACAGCTTCGGACAGTTACATTTGGAGCACCACAGCGATAACAATGCATCTTCTTAGGATCGGGACATTCGCGATTAAGATGACCCGTCTTCTGACAATTCCAACAATTTAGATCTCTTCTTGATGTAGAAGGTTCATTGCGCAAATCTCTGCTCTGATGAGGCCGGTGGGTATTTTGATGTCTTATCTCATGTACGGTTTCAGATACTTGATTAGTGTTAGGTAGTGCTTCATCCATGTCGGAAACAAAGGCGAAGTCAGGTTCGACGAATCCATGACGTTTTCTGGATGGTGGGACATAGTGCTCAGCACGGTATTTCTTTGCCTCTAATTTTAGGCATTCTTCTTCCAGTTCGTTGATGGTGTTTACTACTGGCAACTGAGTGGTGTAGAATGGTGCTAGGTTTCTGGAGATAATATCTAATTTAACATCTTCGGATAAATGGCCATATCTGCGGAATAGTGCTTGCATACATGATAGGTAATCCACAATACTTTCAGTCGAATCCTGGGTACGTTCTAAAATTTCTTTAAATAGACGAGGGCGATAATCTGGTGGTTCGAAATGTTTACGAAGAAGGGCTGACAAACTAGTCCAGTCGTTGAATCTGTCACGATTGGCACGAAACCAATTCAAAGCTTTTCCTGAGAACAGGTCAATGGCCGACTCAAACAGTTCTTTAGCCGTTGTATTACGAGCTGCCTGTAGTTCTGATACTCGCTCCAAAAAGCTATGTACTGACATGCTTTTTGCATCACCTGTGAAAGAAATTCCCCATTTTTCAACACGCTGAGGTTTTGAAGGTGTAACAGAAGTTCTTCGGGGTGTAGATACAGGAGGTTCAAAACTTGTGTTTCCGTCGTCTGATGATTCATCTGATCCAGAGTCTGCAACCTTGCCCAATATCATACTTAGGTTAGGGTCACGTCTTGAAGCTTGCTCCAGTTGGTCGAGCGCAGATAAAATGTCTGTTAACATTGTAGCCCTAGCATCGGCTTGATCGGGTGACAGTTTGTCAACAGGAATTCTGTCAACTCTATTTAATAAATGGACAAGATGGGTTTGGAATTTTTCAAACTTCTTTTTGGCCTTGCTGCCGGTTATGGTATCTAAAGATGAAAGAACGGATTGTAAAGTATCCTTAACAAATTTCTTCTCTGTATCGAAAACGAATTGGTAGGGCACCAAGTTTAAGGCTTTATTCCTTTTTTCCATTTGAAGTAATGGGCGAAGACTAGATCTTAAGCTTGCAACAGTGTTGGAGTCGTCTGCAGGAATTCCTCGAACTGTGAGCTCGTGGAGAAGCATTTCTTTATTAAGATAGTTCGTTCTCAAACGGTAATCCATTTTTAGTTATGTTCGCGAAATATCACTCACAAAATAGTATTAATAATAAAAACAAAACGCGCAAGCGCCGAAAAGTAAGCGAGTAAATAATAAAAATAATAATAATAATAAAAAAGGTCGGTAAAAATAAACGAAATAATTTTTTAGGTTAAGTAAACGTCACTTAATTGGCTAACTAATAAAGCAATATAGAAGTAATACAATGCACTGTAAGTAACGAAAGCAACGAGCAAAAAAACTTCAGCATAGAAGCAAAAATGTTTAGAACAGGGGTATAAATTTACTTAGAAATTTAAATATGGGTTAAAGCACAACACCCCTAATAAAGATAAAGTTTGTGTGATATAAAACAATTTAAATACTAAAAGTTGGGTAAATTATTTGGATAAGATGCAATAATTATTAAAAAAAACAGAAGTTAAGAAAGAATTTTACATAAATGAATTAAGGATCAAAATCTAAAATTCAAATAATATTTTAGATATGACCAAATTATTAAACGTACGAAACTGCTCTAATATTCTATAAAATATGAGGATAACCAAATGATATTAAAAGTTGCGCGCCAATATAAAAAATTAAAGAGTTGTGGCAATGCTCCGTGAAGTACAGTGGATTAATAAATTAAATATAAATAAATTATAGTTAGTGTGTTAGTAAGCCAGTTAACTATTTATTGCAACATTTGAGTTCATCAAGTGCCTTTTAAAGAAAATTATTTATAAAAAAATATATATTTTTTGTTAAGGTGCTCAATAATAGTATCTATTTTTGTGCTTCCAAAAAGCAGGCCCCAATTAGTTGGGCGTCAATTTGTCACGCTCTAAGTTAACGGCGCGAAAGTCAGAGAACAAAAGAGCTAAAGATAAATTATTTAGTAAAAAAAAGGAAGAAAAAAATTAAAACAAACAAATAGTGCTAACTGCTTACTCCGTAGCAACGAGCGTGAGCAAAGGCTCGGCAGCTCCTTATGCCGGAGAGAATAAGGAGTGGGTTACTAAAAAAATAAGGGCGCCACCGTCAGATTTGCTAGACTTGACGGCAGTCTTCTAAGGTGGTATTAGAACTGAGTTAGCACTTAGCACAAGTAATAGTTAATAAATAAATAAGAAAAAGAAAATAAGTCAGCAATAAACTAGGCAGCTTGATGAGAAACAATGAAACAATTAAATACGTAAAATAATCCAAGTTTATTTTAAAAGGTTAAAATTTTGAAAATGTTACACTTAATATCTATATCTACAGAGAAATCTAATATATACTTGCTTAAACTCTAGGTGATAAGTGGTTTGACATTGGCGCAATAAAAAAAAAGAAAATCAAAAGGTACTATTATTGGTTATTCGTCGTTTAAGTATCAGAAATAATAAAAGGAAACAGTAAGGTACAGAAATTTTTGTAATGCAACACCGCAGAGTTAGTTTGAGTTAGTTAGGGTTTTCTAATACGTTGCCTTGGTGAAGGTGATTTTAAACTCTCTTAGCGGAAAGGTTGCAGCGTCATCAGCGAAGGAGACGGTTCCAAATGGTGATGGTGGTTAGTAGCTCATTAGCTCAGGTTACAACCCAGGTGGAGTCCCAAATGAGTCGAAGTACTAAGTTGTATTAAGTAGGATTACCGTCCCGTAAGTGGGACCCGTTTAGATTTTAAACGGGTGCTTGTAGAAGAAATCTTCAGCGTTTTTAAATCCTGCTAATGCAGATGTAATGTTTCAATAAAAAGGAAACTCAACCAAATTAAAGGTAAGGTAATAAACTGAAACAATTTCTTAGCTTTTAAAACTTAAAATCCATGGATTACCATGCTTCAAATGTAGGAAAGTTAGAAAGCTGAACACTGGTCGACTCTTCTAGTTGGCTTCGTGATGAAAAGTGATTTTATAAAACGAGGCAAGGGATTTTACCATTGATAAAAAAACGTAGTTAGTTAAAAAAATATAGCATGGCAACGGCCGGCAGAACACACTGCGGGTTCGTTGAGATATATCAGCTAGGAAGTACGGGCCGATCGGAACAATTGGCTAGAAAAGGTAAGGTATACGGCACGACTCGCGTAAATTAGAGATGTCGGTACCAGAGTCTCTCGGATCGAGCTCCTCATTGGTTCAAGTTTGGGCGGGACGTTTGAAAATTGCACAGCAGAGTCTGCGACCGCGGCGTGGTGACGAACGCGCGAGCACACAAGAGGCGGCAGTAGTGATGGGCCAGAATCGATATCGGTGGTCATTTTCTAACAAGTAGCTAGTGCGATAATTATATAAATTAGTTTATTAAGAAAGTAAAATTGGACCGTGACAATGTTCACTTTAAGATGATTCCTACCTTTAAGTCGAAATTAAGTTATAGATATTTCAAACTGTAAATTAGCAGTAACTACAACACAACTTTCGTTTAAATTCCAAATGCCTATTAAGTTCCATTTGAAACAACAATGTGCGCAAGGGATTTTCTGTGTCGTTTGTTGTATCACTTTCGTACTTACTTTCACTATTAGTAAAGAAAAATATCTGTATTTAAAATAAAATAATAAACCATAGCATTTAGGCGTTAAAAAGCTACTAAATGAAGTTTCTAGTGAGTAGGTTTTTTGTTACTATAGAAGTAGCAGTTACTATAAAGTAATTTTTTTAGTAATTTTAACTTTTTAGTAATTTTAAAACGGACAGGAAAGTAAAGTCTACTATACAGTAGCTTTCTAGAGTAGCGAGACAGTTAATTTTACCTTAAATATTACTACCAAGATCCATAACTTTAAAGGAACTTCTAAAATCGCAAATACGTAGAAGATACTTACACCGCAATTGTATAGTTATTAAAACTTTAACGTAATAAAACAGTAACTCAAAAAAGTAATTGCGACCAATAAATATAATTTTAAAGTAATTTTGCCCAGTAACAACTTCGTTCCAGGTACTTTAGAAACCAGCTAAATGTGCTAAAACTATTGAGTTCCAGATTGAAGTGAAAATTACTATGTTATTACTAAAAAATTCTAAATTAAAGTAATAAATAACATTAGGTCGCTTTTTAGTGATAATTTCGTAATATCTACTTATTCAAAAGTTCCCCTCTCAGTTAGCGGAACTTTGATGCTGCTTGGGGTATGTATTTAAAGGTAAGGAGCTTTGTTTTGCTCCTTAAATTTTTTGAGACAATGTTTGATTAAAGGTTGTTTAATTAGGTAAGGACTTTTTTTCTTTTGGTCTTTAAACTTTTTTTGGTCCTTGACATTCAAAAGTTTGCACCTTCCTGAATTTTATCCTGCCAGCGCACAGTAGGGCCAGGAATAAAAAAAACGGAAAATAATCAGGAAAATGTAAACAATTTGTGGACCTATTTTTATTATATTTTTCAAACGTGAATTTCATGTCTGTACATTTTTTTGGTAATTTTGCTTCAGTACTTGATTCTTTATACAAAAATTTAAATTATAAATTGTGTGTTATATTTTCTAGTGTATTTTTTTGTAATGTATGAAATTTGGATAAATTACCATTAGATGCATATTACCTTTTAGCAATAATATTTTTGCACTTTTTTATATATACTAGATACAGGATGATAAAAAAACAAAATCAACTTCATTGTTGACTTGTTTAATTAAAAACCCAATATTTCTTTATAGTTCCACACGGTTCCACATTGAGATTTTTATAAAAGTTTTAGGGTAACCGCTGCCCGTTTTTGCCCCTTTTAAATTAAATGTACTTTTTTAACCAGTTGCATACAGCGAAAAATTTAAAAGTTCACCCGTTATCCTTTGTGGCGTTACGTTTACAAGTAAATGGCCTTAAAAACGATGTGCTACATGACCCCCCACCCTTTCCATTTAAAAAAGGTTGCTAGTGCCCCCTTTGCACTTGGCCACATGACCGAAATTATTTTCATGCCAAAAATTAGCTTCAATAATACCCTTTTATCTAAATTTTATTCGATCTTGATATCTTTTCCATTTAAAATTTAAGGCAAAAAAGATCTTTTAAAAACTATAATGTATGTACAGGGTGGCTCATCATTGGGATTTCGGAAACCGTAAGAGATACAGGATCGGTTAAATGGAGGCAAAGTTGCGCAATTTGATGCTCAATAAAATGCCGTTTTGCTTTTTAAAAATTCCGAGTACTTCCGAAGATATTCGAATAAAACCGGAATTTTCAATTTTGGTTTCTATTGTTTCCTGGCTATATTTGTTAAGATAACTTAAAATGGAAAACACGTTTTCATGGCAACTTTTTCTGCTCTATAATTCAGTGTGATTAAATATTGAATCTGACGTTTCGGCTTCTGGCGACCATCATCAACTTAATTTTTTTAAATACGGACCTGATATTTTTTTCAATTTAAGTAAATCCTTTCATCACTCTTCAAACACTATATATCGCCACTTTGATATTTTCCGACGTTTCGTACAAAAATTCCATCACCAGAATATTGCATATTTATTTAACCATAATACGGCCCTGAACTACATTTTTAGGTAAGAAGGTAAAAAAAAGAATAAACTTATTACATATTCGTAATCTTTTTATTGCAACTCATTGATATCTAACAGCGGAAATTACTTTATTAACCGAAAATTTCATGAATATTAGACATAAGATACAAAAAGGTAGACAACAAATCAGCTTACATAAACAATTTGTAATACTATCTTGATGCCCATATTAAAAAAAAAAACATAATTTAATCACTATTAAAAGTGTTCAAAGAGATAACCTTCCGCCTCGATGCATTTTCTTGCTTTGCTTTGTATTATTAATACAGCTCGATTAATTGTTCTCGCAGGAATGGCAGCGACTTCCCTTATCAAATTTTGTCGTAGTACTTAAAGGTCGTGAGGTGCATTTTTAAATAAACGGTTCTTAAGATATCCCCAAAGGAAATAATCTAGGGACTAAGATCTGGGCTCCTAGCGGGCCATCTTGCAAAACCATTTATTAGGAAATATATGGTAAAGGAATTGAGCTACTTTCCTTCCATTGTGGGCAGGAGCTCCGTCTTGCTGCCACTATATTTCTTGAAATACTGCCAAAGGTTGATTATCTAGGGCGTCTAAGACATCATTTCTAATCAAATTTAGATATTGTTCGGAAGTTAAGGTCCTTTCGTAAACGAAAGGTCCAATAATTTTGTTCCTCCACATACCAATCCATACATTAAATGAAGTTCTCCCTTGAATTCGTACCTGCTGGTTAGTTTCTGTTAATAAAGTAATTTCCGCTGTTAGATATCAATGAGTTGCAATAAAACATTATGAATATGTAATAAGTTTATTCTTTTTTTACCATTTTACCTAAAAATGTAGTTCAGGGCCGTATTATGGTTAAATAAATATGCAATATTCTGGTGATGGAATTGTCTGTACGAAACGTCGGAAAATATCAAAGTGGCGATATATAGTGTTTTAAGAGTGATGAAAGGATTTAATTAAATTGAAAAAATATCAGGTCCGTATTTAAAAAATTAAGTTGATGATGGTCGCCAGAAGCCGAAACGTCAGACTCAATATTTAATCACACTGAATTATAGAGCAGAAAAAGTGGCCATGAAAACGTGTTTTTCATTTTGAGTTATCTTAACAAATATAGCCAGGAAACAATAGAAACCAAAATTGAAAATTCCGGTTTTTTTCGAGTATCTTCGGAAGTACTCGAAATTTTTTAAAACGCAAAACGGCATTTTATTGAGCATCAAATTGCGCAACTTTGCCTCCATTTAACCGATCCTGTATCTCTTACGGTTTCCGAAATCCCAATGATGAGCGTCGAATTCGAGCCACCCTGTACAAATTGAAGCCAAACCTCAAATGCCCAAAACTTTAGAACGACTAGGTAGATTTTCAAAAATAAAGCGGTGATAAATATAAAGAAAAAGAGCTTTTAAAAACCGGATGCTACATGGTCCCTTTTATTATTTGAAAAAAAAGTTGTTAGTGCCCCCTTGGCACTAGGCCCCGTGACTAAAATTATTTTTCATTTTAAAAGTAAAACGCGTACATCTCTGCTTTTTTTTAATAATATGAACGAACCAATTAACCATTTCGTATTTTTGGAAATATCACCGAGCTTACAAACTTTTAATTAAAGCCATCTTATTTAAATCGCATTATTATTAGCTGTAATCTCCTTTAATATTTAAATCGTTTTCGTTTTAAATGAATAAAAGAATAAATTTAATCTAAGCCATATTAAAATATTTAAAAAATATATAGGTCCGGGTGTGCGGGTAAATTTAAATATTTATAAATTATGTCAACATTTAGATTTTTATGTTTAAAAATTATACCCATATGCATGCAAATTAAATAAGCAAAAATAAGCTTTTATCAAAGTTTACAGAATGTAATAAGTATAGGTAAGGTAACTTGTTATCGGTATTTTAGGTTCAGCACATTTAGGACTGGCGAACAACTTGGCCTATTAAAAGGAAGGTTTAAAATATAAAAACAAAGTTTTATATTATATTTTTAATACGGATTGTTTCCTAACTACGGCATAAGATGTAAGGGGTGATTTTTTTATGTATTATTACTAAAAAAAGGTTTCCATAGACATATGTCCGGACTTGCTTTCTTACTGAGATACAGAGCGTTAAAGTTTTTTAAACACGTTGGTATTTTTTAAATATCTTAGAAACCTTTTAGCTGATTTAGATGAAATTTTGTACACGTATTTAATGTAATAAGGCGCTTTTAAAGCTCTGACTTTAGGATTATTGGGCCAGTGCACTGATCTCGATGGATTGCCAATGTTATAACCTGCGCGAAACAAAAGTTACATTTCATGGGCGAAATACCCGGTTTGTGCGCAAGCCAGTTGAGGGTAAACGCACCCGGCGCCAAACAAACTATCCGCATTATTGGAAAAGAATTTGTTGACGGCGTCCTGGCTTTCTGTTCGAAGTACGGTAGCTAATGAGCGTCCCGGTTAGACCGCGGACGAAGGGTACGGAGTGCCGGTGTTTGTATTTTGCCACGACTTTTAAGTGCGCATGTTCGTCCACCCACTGCGCGAGGTTGTAAAAATCCGTGTTTCTTGCCACTGCGGATCTAAATGTAGGTTATCTATGGCCAAGTGGCGTCTAAAAATTGCCCATAGACAACATGTTAAAAAAATAACAATTATTTGTCCTAAAATAAATTTAGTAGTCGTGTATTTTATCGAAAATCGTTGTTTTCCTTATTTCCTAAGGTCAACATTTTTTATTTTCGATTTTTTTATGTTGCCTATGGACACTTTTTAGAATGACTTTAGGTGGTTTCAATTTGTTTTTTCAAAAACAACGTTAGATTCGAAAAAATAAAAAGTTACATTTTTAGTTGTTTAATTGGAAAAAGAATGTAATATTAAGTTTACAAAAACTCTAGGCGTACTTTTTTTCTCAATAATATTGGCTGTGGTACCACTGGGCCCAATAATCTTACTCTAGTTACAGCTTTATAAGCGCCCTAATTCATTTAATAAGGGTACCAAATTTCTTTTAAATAGGTAGAAGGTATTTTAAGATAATAAGAAATAGTTAATTTTGTACCAAGGGCGTAAAATAGCACTTCTACGCCTGCGGATTAAAGTTGTTGCCTAAACTCCGCGAGGGTAACAATCAGCTGTGGGCGTAAAAGTGCTTTACGCTAGAGGTGCAAACAATAGTTATTGTAAGACTGAAATTAATATACAAGCATTCTCTGTAGTTATTTTTCGTTATTTTTGTTGAATATAGATTAATATTATACACCAAAGAAAACCGGTAGAATTTTTTTCCAGCTTTGAATGTTTCAAATTTTAATCAGAGATATTTTTAACATACATATATTTAATGAAATAAATTGTTGTTTTACCAAAAAGAAAAATGCGGCATTACTTAATTTTATTATTGTTTTATAAATTCATAAATGCGGGCGGTTTTGATACTTTTTGCCCTAGGGCGTAAAAGTGTTATTTTACGCGCCCAAATGAAAGCGTAAAATAGTATTTTAAGCCCGATAGTACAAAAAATATTTTTTAAATATCTTAAAATTAAAGTTTAACGCTCTGTTTTTCAGAAATGGAGCAAGTCCGGACATATGTTTATAAAAACATTTTTTCATAAAAAGACATAAGAAACATCCCCCTTAAGTTTCATACCGTAGTTAGGAAACACCTTGTATATTGTGAATTTAGTGCAGTAAACAGTATTTACTTTTTAACCCAGAAGGCCAGGATTCGATCCAATGGGGGTAATTACCCCCCCCACCCTAGAATTTGAAATTGAAACATAGAACTGTATAGCAGTATTAGGTTTTATAAAAAAAAACTTTAATGCTGATTATAAAGTGTACTTGTTGTCGAAAAACTCAAGATCGACTTTGATTTTTAAAATTTGCATTGAAATTGAATAAATATACAGTGTGGCCCATTAAGTGTGCAACAAATGGAAAAATTTGTCAGAAAATTTTATTCTCCATAAAAGTTGATGCATGGTCCGAATTTGTATTAGCAGTAGTTAGTTTCATTAATGGTTAAATAATATACAGAGTAAGTCAAGAAAAGCAAAAACTTCTTTAGAGTAAAGTATAGTAACAAAATATTAAATAAAAAGTGTTTTGGAATTAACAGGTATGCCTTAATACCAAGTTATGGCCTCCTATTTAAGTTTTAAATTTTTTTGGAAAATTTTGAATTAACCCTGCATGATACAGATTTTTATTATTCTGATTCAAGAGTTCTTCAAAGCAGTTTTAACCAACTGACTTTCAAAAAATGTAATCAAATCAAAGCAAATTTGTAAAATTAAACTGCATTTTTATTTTTTTAGCTAACCGCCAGCTTTAAGTTTGTTGCAAGTAGTAAAAAAACTATTTTTTTAATTTTTACCAACCTGTAGTTTTAAAACTAAGGCGTTTAGGACATATGTTTATTTGAAGTTTTGTCCTTATTTTTCATTGTAGAATTGCCCCGTACAGTTTGTCGGTTGAGGTACTGGACACCCTGTACGTATGTAGGTAATTTGATTTGAAATTGGTAAAATCTTTGATGTCGATTGGTGCCTAAACTGTTGGGTTTATCGACTTTAATAAAAAGTACCATATTTTTTAAGTTCTTAATTGTGTATAAAATGGCGCCCCCAGCTTTGCGATATCTGTCAAAATAAAAGAGTTATGATGTATATAAATTTTAAGTTTCAGGTGCCCTCTGGCGGTATTAAAAAAGTACTTTTTTCCTTAAATTTTAGAATTGATTTGTGTGCCAAATGTCAACTAGACTGGTTAAAAAATAAATGCAATGTGGCGAAAAAACAAAAATAAAAATTGAACTTTTAACCCCTGTAACTTGGTAACCAAGAAGATTTTGACATTTTGTCAAAGAACTTACTAATATTATTTTTCATTGCAGAATGACCCCTTAAAATTTCCTAACGCATTTTCCGAACACCCTGTTTATTATCTATACTAATATATAAAGAGGTAAAGTTTGTAACTTTGTTTGTGAGTTTGTGGGTTTGTTTGTTTGTAGCCGCTAATCTTCGGAAATACTAAACCTATCATAAAAAAATGTTTAACAATCAGAAAGCTACACTATTCAGGAGTGTAATGGGTTATATTTTTCTATGATTAAACAAAAGTTCAAATATTAACGCCCAACGAAGTGATCACGGGCGGCTATCTTGGATAAAACTAAAACTTCGTTTCGATATTGACGTTACTATTCTTAACAGATTTTATTGCTTTTTTTTAAATAAATACAGTGATTCAAAGGAAAGGTTTATATGTATAATAATATCAGAAAAACATATACAGAGTGTTTAAAAAAAAGTTAAAGTATAAATTTAAAATTCGATATTAGTCAACCGATTTTAATAAGGATTTTTTTTTAATAAATAGAGTGATTCACAAGAAAGGTTTATATGTCTAATAATATAAAAAAAAACATAAACAGAGTGCTTAAATACATAGTTTACATTTAAAATTCGATATTACTCATCGGATTTTGATGCGGTTTTTTAGATAGACTGATTCAAGAAAAAGGTTTAAAAAAAAAACATATTCAGAATGTTTAAAAATAGTTTACATTTAAAATTCGACATTACTTAACGAACTTTAATGCGGCTTTTTTTTAAATAAATATACTGATTTAAGAGCAGAGTTGGTTCGTATTCGAATACTCAGTATTCTGAATAGTATTCAGAACACATTTTGGGTATTAGAATAGTATCGAATACATTTGTGTGTTTGGTATTTGGTATTCGGCAGAATACTATTTTGCTAAGTATTTGGGATTCTGTATTTGAATAGTTTAGAAGTATTCGACGAATATTTGTATTAAGTATTTGAATTCCGAGAAGTGTAAGCAGTATCCGAATACTAAAATTGTCATGATTTGAATAGCAAAAGGGAAGCAAAATAGGAAAAAAATAGGTAAGGACCTTTTTTGCTCCTAAATTTTGTAATAGGTTTTGTTTAGTAGTATTCGAATCTTTTCGTTTCCACTATTTGAATACCGATTCTGGGTATTCATGTATTCGAATACTTTTTTCTTCCATGTATTCAAATATTCGATATTCGAATACTTTCTTCTTCTGGTATTCGTATTCGTATTCGAATACCGATTTTCAGTATTCTGCCCAATTCTGTTTAAGAGAAAGGTTTATGTATAATAAATATGCAAAAAAAAGAAATATACAAAGCGTTTAAGAAAATAGTTTACATTTGAAATTCGATATTGACATTACTATCGCAATTAAAAAAAAGTGTTAATAGGAATTGTGCACAGGTATCAATGGTTTATAAAAAAATATAGAATTTCATACAGGGTGGGTAAAAAAAAAGTTATATTAAAAAACCCTTAGAACTAAGATGCATTCTAACTATACAAGGTGTCCCGTATCGTTATGTTCAAATTTTGGGAACGTAAAGTACACTTCTTTTCAAGTAAAAAACGCAAGACTTGTATATCCATTTTTATTTATTTCAAAGTTACACGCCCATGAATGTTATTTGAAGATAATACTAAGATAATACTAAAAGTAAATAAAGAATACTAAAAATAAGTTCGTAAAGTAAATAAAAAAATATTTTATTTAAAAAAAAGGTCAATTGATAATATTTTCAAAATGTCCACCTCAAAAAAAAAAAAAAAAAAAAAAAAAAAAATGGATATACAAGTTTTGCGTTTTTTTACTTGAAAAGAAGTGTACTTTACGTTCCCAAAATTTGAACATAACGATACGGGACACCTTGTATAACTACCACCTAGAGGTTTACAAAATTGCTGAAATATATTAAAATTGGTAAAATAATTATAAGAATTTAAAAAAATATTATACCAAAAGTTTTTAAATAAATTTCTTATCACTATTAAACGGATTTTGATGCGGTTTTTTTTTAATAGATAGGAGAAAGGTTTATATGTATATAATAATATCCAAAATCCTCGCAGTATAGGGAAGGGGAATTGTTTTACTCCAAATTTAACGCATGCGAAGCCGCGGGCAAAAGCTAGTATTATTATATTGATAAAATAACTGAAGTTAAAAAAGTTAAAGATAGAAAACTTAATTTTAATATATAGCAAAATAGTGTTTTTTTCAATTTCATTTATTTTATAAATTTTATAGATACTTGTTTGATAAATATGTTACTTATAGTTGTAAATAATGAGATTATATTTGTGTTATTTATTTAAAGGTGTGTAGGTGTAGATAACTTGGCGTTTTGTAAAAAAGTTTGTTATCTTTTAATAAAAATGTTTACTTAACTTAATTTTATTATTGTTAATTATCAAAAAATTATCCTTCCCAGGCTTGTCTCCTAGATCGGGTCTTAAATTTGATCCCCATTTGAAGGGACATTTTAAGGCACTAGTTATTTAAAAATAATGTGGTGATGGCACTACCGCGATGTATAAAAAGTACTGCAAAATGAAAAACCTTCGAACAGGGAAAAATATTGGTAGCACAGGTACTTAGGCATGAGTCTATTTAACTGGGCTCTTTTAAATATATAAAGCCTAGTTTCTTTAAATATAAATTATAGTTGGCCATGATCTCAAAAATTGCTTATTTTTTGCTCTTTCCAATGATATGTTATTATTCATACTTATCTTTGAAATTGAGCAAGATATTTCAGTTTTTTTATTTTTGCTATAGTAGGCCATGGAAAAAATCGGCACTTGTCCAAGTCAGGTAAATAGCATACCAGTTGTTTCATTTTTGTTAAAGTAGGTCATGCAAACATGTCAACTCTCAAACACAGACTAAAAAATAATGCAAGCCTAATCGCTACTTGCAACTCTTCCCGTGTTTCGATAGTTCTTCCTTAAAAAACTATATCCTTCAATCTTCCCCATAAAAAAAATCTAATGGTGTTAAGTCGCAGGACCTAGCAGGCCATTAGTATATAGATCCTCTAGTACCAATCCATTTATCTTAAAATTCTTGATTCAAGAAATCAGTTGTAATTCGTGCGTTATGCGGATGGCAATCATCTTGCTGATAAAAACCTGACTTTGACAAGTGCCGATTTTTTTCCATGGCCTACTGTAGCAAAAATTAAAAAACTGAAATATCTCGCTCAATTTCAAAGACAAGTATGAATAATAATATATCATTGGAAAGAGCAAGAAATAAGCAATTTTTTGAGATCATGCCAACTATGATTTATATTTATAAAAACTAAGCTTTATATATTTTCTAGAAGAAATTTTAAAAATCTGCGTAGTCCAATGGATTCCACTTAAAAAAGTACCTTAAGAATGTTTACACCGTTTTGGGAAGTTTTCAAAAATAACGGACTTACAAATTTTTTTCAAAATGTCCAAAAATGAAAACGCCCTATATCTTGAATACTGATAGAGATTTAGGGATGCGGTTTTTTTACCATTCATCTAATTTCGAAAATCTAGCCCAAGACACCTATTTCAATCCCATTTAAAGTGTCTAGTAATAATAAGGCTAAAACGACTATAAACAACAATTTGGACCGCAGTCAAACGCTATCAGTTAAACATACCTTAGGTTAAATTCCAATAAATCAAATCGTATATGTTTTGGTGGTCTGAAAAATTAAAACTTTACAAAAATATACATAAATAATAATTTGAAAGACGTTTCTTTGCTTTTGCTTAATCTGCAAAAAAAAAATTGGGGAGTAATTATTGACCAAGATTTAAGGTTTGTTGAGCAAATAAATTATTTTAATAAAAAACCTTATTCGGCATTAAAACTTATTTTTAGTAACCGTGACATTTTAAACAATAAATTAAAGAGAACATTGTGCAAGAGTTTAGTACCACTGTGATTTTATTTATGACAAGGGACTTTTTTAAATGATAGAGCAAGGATACAAAGAACTCAAAATACATGCTGCAGATTGGTTTTTGGCTTAAGAAAATACGATCATATGTATATCACATTAACATTAAATCAGCAGCAGCATGTAGTTGGTTAAACATGGCACATAGTAGGATGCATATGCACAGCAGAAACATTAGAATGACGAATAAATACACAATACCACGACATAAAACGGCAATGTTTCAACGACTAGCAACAACTGACCAGTCACGTGTCTATGGTTTTAACGAAGTTTTATTTATTATACATAAACCAACACATTCAGAACTTAATGGTAAATACCTATGTGTTAAATTAAATAAGTAATTCTTTGCCCGATGAATTTAGCCTTTTAAATTTAAACAAATTTGAATACAAATACCGATCACTGTTATTCACTCAGCAAAAAGGTACTATTAGGATTGTAGGTTAGGTGACGGGGTTAGTTGGGGTGCTGCCAGGGGCACCTCATTTTTATTTTTTAAAAGTACCTTAGGGCATGTAAACAACCCAAAAAATTACTAAAATAACTTAAAAATTATTTTTTTCAATGATAAGTAGAAATTGACTTCTTGCCATGGTTAAGTAAGAGTAACACCTTGTGCTAGATTCCCTATAAAGATCGCCTTTTTCTGGTTTTTTATTTTGTATATAAAAAATAATTTCTTTATTATTTTTTTATTATTAATTATTAAAAGGCGCTATTTATTCATTATATATTTATATGTTGTATACGGGCAAAAAATACCATACTCAACTCAACAATAATAACAAACAAAACGGTTTCCGATTAGGGGATAATTAAACGAATTAAAAAAATTTAATAAACTGGTTGTTATAAAGGATTGTTTTATTTAAATATTGAAAATAGTGTTTTAATTTTTCAATAATTTAATTACCAATAATATTAATACTTTAATTTTGTGACCTAAGCCGAAGATAATGATAGTAGTAAAACTACCATCATCTATTCCTTTTTCTAGACCTTTTTCTTTTACCAAAAAATACATTATTTTTATTCTTATTTATTGCAAATCTGTTTTTTAGATAAAATTCTTACGTTTAGAACATTTACATTGAATAAAAATATCCCATATATTTGCGGTAGGTATTTCGTGTTACAAATATCTATTCAAATTTTCAATTTTTCTTATAGTATTTGTACATTTTATTCCTGCACGCTTTACAATATCCTTATGTATTGCGTTTTTTCTATCTCCAGGCAAAATAATTTTTATATTACATTTTAAAATATGTACGTAAAGAAATATAGGTATGTCATACAGAATATTGATAAAACATAAAAAGAAAAAAACATTTGTTTAACACATTCAAAGCTAACTAAAGCAAAATACGATATCCAAATGGAACGCTACCTTTCCCCATCTATTTACCGGATTAAAACTGTTTTATATCAAAGATAGTATTTAAGGAAAAAGGATCCCAATGGCTTGCCTAAAAATTATGGCCAAGGCTATATTTAATTTTAAAAATAAATCTAAAATTTTTAACTTGCCATGTTTATTAAGAACCCCTATTCTTTTAAGTACATACTAATGCTAGTTAATAAAATACAGTGTGGACGCTAAAAGTCCTCCTTCCCTGATAACTTTTATACACTTAATTTTTTATACAAAATTTAGGTATGTCTAGTGAAAGGATTTAAACTTCATTTTGACGTTAAAGTAATAGTTGCAAAAATCAAGATGGCGGATGGGCGTCATATTAGAAAAAATTAAATGGCAAGGGGTGTCTTGTGACTCATCATTTTAAACTTCTAACGAGTATTTATAACCCTAGAATATAAAGTCAATACCATACAAAACTTAGCATGGGGAAACCATTTACGGTATTTATGAAATTAAGGAAAAAAATTGTTAGGCAACCCCTATGGCGATACCTTTGATTTAATACTATATTTAATACAAAACATTATTTATAACTTAAATGTTTGGTACTCAGGTCCTTTTAGTCATAATTTGTTATATTTAGAATATATTTAATAATATTTAATTTATAATATTTAAACAACTTACTATTTTATTAAAATAAATTAAGTAGGTATTTCGTTTTTCAGTATTTTTTTATCGAAACTTAAACTTTATTGCAATTTTAAAATAATAATAATTTTAACACTGATATTTTAATTCCATTTTTTGCATCGATTTTTTATTGGTTTAAAGTTACTGTAGAATACTGTAGAAAATGAGGGATTTCAAAATTTAAACTAATTTCTTGACAAAATGGCGAAAAATAATAGAATAAATTTGCCCTGTTAGTAATTGTTCGTCGTTTACCTATAAATTTAAAATATATATTTTTTAAGTTTCCAATGGAATTTTAGAAAATAGTTAAATTCTAACAAAATAACTTGTTATAAGCCTTTGTGACCAGTAGGAAAATGAAGAAAAAATTTCACACAAAATTTTATTACGACCAGCTAGCGCAAAAAAAAATAGTAAAAATATAATGCATCTCCCTATCTTATTTAGATATGTTGGGACAAAATAAATTTAAAATAACTTGGTATTTAATATTTTTCATTTAAATTAAATATAAAACCTAGTCTTTTAAATTTTCTTTGTAAAATAGCTTTGTTGTCGATTAAAAAAATTAAATTACCTTTAATTTCTTCTAAAAAGTAATTATCAGACAACAGGATAAAAAGAAACAAAAATGAAAAAATTAGCAATTATTTGCCGTAAAATAAATTAGCACTCGTGTTTCTTATCAAAAATCGTCATTTTATTTATTTATTAAGGTCAAACTTGTTCATTTTTTAATTTGGGATTTTATTTTATGCTGTTAATGGATACTATTTAGTATCACTTAAAGACTTCAATTTTTTTTCTCAAAAACAAAGCGAATAACGAAGAAAATACAAGAGACTAAAAATTTCATTTTTAATTACCTAATCCGACAAAAAATTAAAAAAATATATAAAAAAAGTAAGTGGCGTACTTTTTTCCCACTCATATTGGCTGTGGTGCCTACTGAGACGCCACTGGATCTAGGTAGAGCTTTACAAACGCCTTATAACAATGAATAGATGAACCATATTTTATCCAAATCGGTTGATGTGTTTTTAAAATAAAAAAATATCTACTTTAATGCCCTGTATCTTAAAACTGAAACAAGTCCGGATATATTAAGCCGTGTTCTCACTTAGTAATATTTTACAAAAACTTGTTTCTGATACATGTTAAAAAACAAATACCATGTTGCTTTTAATAAAATTTTAGAAACATGTTACATTACATTGTTGATAACATTGTTGAGTAGCAAGTGAGGACGCGGTTTGCTTCTCAACACTGTTACCAACAATGTTATCTAACATGTTTTTTAAAAAAGCAACAGGTTATTTGTTCTTTCAACATGTATCAGCAACAAGGTTCTGTAACATGTTAAGTGAGAACACGGCTTTATGTTCATATGAACTTTTTTCATAAAAAAAACTAAAGCCTACTTGGTAACATGTTACAAAAACTTGTTGCTGATACATGTTAAAAAAACAAATAACTTTTTGCTTTTTATAAAATTTTAGAAACATGTTAGATAACATTGTTGACAACAGTGTTGAGTAGCAAGTGGAACGCGGTTTGCTACTCAACACTGTTACCAACAATGTTATTTAACACGTTTAAAAAAAGCAACAAGTTGTTTGTTTTCTTAACATGTATCAACAACAAGTTTTTGTAACATGTTACCAAGTAAGGACACGGCTTTAGTTTTTTTATGAAAAAAGTTATTATGGACATAAAGCAGTGTCCTGACTTAACATGTTACAGAAACTTGTTGCTGATACATGTTGAAAAACAAATAACTTTCTGTTTTTTATAAAATTTTAGAAACATGTTAGATAACATTGTTGATAACAGTGTTGAGTAGCAAGTGAGGACGCTGTTTGCTACTCAACACTGTTACCAACAATGTTATTTAACACGTTTTTTAAAAAAGCAACAAGTTGTTTGTTTTCTTAACATGTATCAGCAACAAGTTTCTGTAACATGTTACCAAGTAAGGGCACGCCTTAAGAAATCACCCTATTAAATTTTGTACCCTAGTTAGGAAACACCCTGTATATATTTTTAAAATTTATAATTTAAAGGGCATCGTGGTAATTTTTACTTAAAAATTTACCTGATTCATATTTGTTTGTTAATTAAACATAATTTTTTCTAGACGTTTTTTTATGTTAAACGTTAACGCATTTCAAAGATTTAATATTTTCGTTAAACTATTAATAAGCTAAGTCAGATTCCAAAAAAGATAGTAACATATTCAATAAATTGAATTAAAATAATTTAGTTTTTCTTTCACCGTTTAAAAGATTTTAGGATTTTTATAAACTGGTTAAGCAAATAGGTATTGGGATATCGGCCAGTAAAGCAGCAAAATAGGATATATGTGACGTATCCAATCAAAAATGTTTACATGCTGGTATTCACGTTAGATTGTCTCTTTTCCTCACATTGACAATGTGTTATGTTCTATATGTAAAATAGTGCGGAAAATGATAGACCAATAGGTATTTATTTAAAATCCTTTTATTATTTGTCAAAAACATAAAATAGTTAGTTTATCATTTTTACAAGATTCCGCTATTATGTGTTTTAAAAACAATAAATTATATTTCGTCGTGATTCATTTGTCATCTGATTCCTCTTAGGATTCAACAATATTTTTCTGGATTCTCTAGACATTTTCTCGATTTATTAATTTCGATTTATCTATAGTGGTTGTTTTATGTATTTGATAAAGCACATTTGGTACCATTGTAGACAACTTACATAAATTTAATTTATTAGGACTAAATTTATTACCTATGTTAAAAAATTTCTTCTTTTCTTTGTTATTATTTTTTTTTAAGATTATACCGGATAACACAAGATGTTGATACCCCAAACTTTTCTTTTTGTTTTTAAGAAAGATTTAAAAAAATACAGTATTATTATAGCTTAATTTGACATGTTTGTCATTGTCAAAACCGTAAAATCACTTTCGGTTTAACCGAAACTACCATAAACGTTACCTTATTTATTAATATATTATACAGGGTGTTTTTGTCAAAATGACGCCCAAAGAATTCTTTTAAATAAAATTAAATACCGCAATTATTTCTGCTTTGAATATTTTTTTACGTAAGCTGTGACGATAGAAAAATAACCTATTTTACGTTTACAGCTTGTGATATATTCCTTTTTCTTTAATAAATTAATAACCTACATTTTGTAATTTTATTTTTTAATGTAATTGGTAGGAGAAAATTCAATATTTTTTAAACATTTAAAATGGACACATTCCTGTTTTATTTCATTTTTAAATGTAACACTAAAATCTCTTTCTATATAATTACATATCACAAAGATGGCGGCCAGAGATCATTTATTTATAAATTCCGTTATCCAGATATCGTAAATAAATGATCTATGGTCGGTATGCCATTAGGAAAGATTTTTGTGTACAATAAAAAATATATTAAAGTAGGGGTGTTCCAATTTAAAATATTTTTAAAAATGTATTTTCTAACTCATTAATCCCATTAAAAACTAAAAGTACGAAATAAAAGTGAACCAGTAAAACATAAAGAATGTTATTTTTCTATTTCCACAGCCTACCTACTTAGCAAAAATATTTTACTCAAAACAGGAATATAATGGCGGTACTTAATTTTCTTTAAAAGTATATTCTAGCTGCCATTTTGAAACGAAACAGATTGTATGGTATATCATTGAATAGGAAATTTTACAGAGATTACAAATTTAGAAAAAGGTAGGGACTTGTATGTAAAATACGAAAGTTTATGGTATTTTCGGTTAAACCGATAGTGATTTTGAGGTTTTGATAATGACAAAAAATGTCATTTCAAAAATTCAACAATTTGGATTAGGTGAGTAATACTGCTTGATTTGTTATTGTATTACTGGCCGATATACCTTTAAAATGGGTGAGGCCATATATTTCTTTAGCATTATACTTTAACGCTGGATTTATTTTATTTAACACTAAAGAATTATTGATTAGATAATTACCATGTTCAAACGATCTTTCTTCCTCAACAACTTCAATTCCTTCAGGTGCTTGAAAAGCAATTCCATGTGTGCTTAGAAAATCCACTATTTTCCTTTTTAAAAAATTAATAAGCTTATCCCATTCAGTGTCAGTACTATGATGCCGGGGGTAGGTATTAAATAGTCTGGATCAGAGTTGCGTTTTATTTTCACTAATTTCACTGCACTATTAACTGGACCTTCATAATCAAACTCTTCAAGAAATTTTAAAAGTCTAAATTTTACACAAAAGTACGGCCTTTTAGTTTTAAAGCACTCTTTATGTAGCTCTTTAACGTAAGGATCATTGGATTTAATGGCTTTAACATAAAAAAATAAAATTAATAGTCCTAACACAACTTTAAATACTGTTTTGCTTGTTGTCATTGTTAATATCAAATTAATTTTATTTATTTATGGACCACTGGGTGTTTACTGCAACACATTAAATACTAAAATAACATAAAAAAGTTCCAGCAAATCTTTTAATAGCCAAAAAGTGTCATAGTAGGTTACTTTAAAACGAAATTTAGTTACAATTATTAAATTCTAATAGTCGACCATACTTTTAATTGTAACTTTAATGCATATTTTCTAATTAAATGAGGGCTATATAGGTATTCACTTTTATATAATTAATTTGGAGCCTATTAGTAATGACCTACTACGGCAAAATTTTTAAATTGCAAATTAATCAACGTAAGGAAAAGTGCCAATAATTATTAGTCTAGTTAAAGATATAACTTATGAATATTATTCTTTGTCAGCAAGGCGCCTTTACTTATGCTCATTTAATTTCTCAATCGTTAACTTTATTTTTAAACGCGTTATTCTATGCTATTTAGTAATAAAATATTTATTATTTTATTTTTTAAACACATGGAATGTCTTTATATTTTGTTTAAGAGCTATTTAATACAGGGTGTTCAATCAAAAACCTACCACTACAAGTTATCTGCGAAAGAAGACGGATTTAAGAAATTCGCCGAAACACATCAAGATATTAATCAAGGGGGAACGTTTTTACAAAAAATTGGACGGAGCCCCTTCAAACTCCTAACCTCCAGGGCCACCAACCCAAAATTCTTAAATGAGAAGGGGGTCGAGTGTCACATTATTTTAAAGCTCCTGACAGGTAGTTTCTAACCTACGTTTATAACCCTAAATATAACGTCAATTTCTCCACCTGCTACAAAATGGCAATACTAAATATTTTTAAAATACCTGATCTGGAGGGCCATATTTCCACAACTAATAAAGTAGGTAAGATATACATAAGGTGGTATTTTCTTAAATATCTTTTTAATTTTGATACTGGTAATAATATACAGGCTAGGTTAAAAGGTCTATATTTTTAATGAAGCACCTTGTATAATATATCACCATTAAAAAGATCTCCCTAAAAATTTTAAAAAATATTACGTTACCCATATCTAAGTGTATTAGTTTCGGAAATATGGCCACCCAAATCAGGTATTCGGGTAATATTTAAAGTACCTCCCTTTTGTAGGAGGTAAAGCGTATTGACTTTATATTCTAGGGTTGTAAAGTACTCGTAAGGAACTTTAAAATGAGGTATCACTACACCCCCTTTTCATTTAACAATTTTGGGGTGGTGGCTTTGGTGGTTAAAAGGTTAAAGGGGCGCCGTCCCTTTTTAAAATTTCCCTCTTAATAAATGTCTTGACGTGTTTTGGCGATTTTTAAAATCCCTCAAATTAAAAAAATCAAAATCAACACCCTAGGTTGGCCATTTGAAAACGAAACAGTGCTAATTTTGGACACTCCAGCAGGAGGACCACCACACTGGATTCGATCAAACCGAGCAAGTCGCATCTCCACGAACTCAGATACGACACTCTATATAGTGTTTACTTTCGGCAACAGACAGAAAAACAAAAGTTGCCGAAAATAAACTCGACCGAACGTCGTAGCTGGTGGCTGAACTCATGGAGATCCACATCAACCCGCTCGCGTATTTACATTCTATACCATTATACAGATGAGTGCTATTCTATAACGTAGTATAATATGTATATTTAAAACGCGAATATGGTTTCTCCAAATCATACCGCGATACAGATAGGCGTCAATCTATAACATAGTAGGATTTGAACCCACAATCCGCTCCTATTTCTACTCCAAATTATACCGCGGTTCAGGATTTTCACAATAGCAGTAAATAGTTATGTTGTGTTAATATAAAACATTGTTAAAATTGTAATTTAAGATGAAAGCAAACCTAGATGTCTAAAAGATATTATTTATAAGGAGGATATATTCTAGATCTATAAAAATTAATTAAATAAAAAAAAACATATCCTAGCCATAAATAGTAAACTTAGTACAAGCTAACCTTAGCATAATATTCTTGTAATGCCGTTTTTCAGGTTACACTGGTGAACGTCCGCCCTAAATAATAAAAATCCTATGTTTACCACCAAGAAGCTGCTAATCTAGCTTCGGCCTTTTGGCTTGTCTGTCTACCTGAATCCTGGACAAGGAAAAACAGGAAGGAATAAAATATATTTATGTTGTTCATTCAAAAAAAAATGAAATCGAAAGAAGTCATATTTTTGGTCTGATGACGTATTATGACCAAAAATGACGTCATAATGACGTCATTTTGGTGCTTGGGACTTTCAGCTTATGCGAACGCACTTGTTAAGAAAATAATTATTTTTAGTCTACTCAAGCAGTTTCCTGCAAAAAATAGTTCTTGTAATCGTAAAAATATAGTTGTTGCTGTTTTGGACTTAGAAAGATGTTCTGTTAATGGGAATTTTTGAATAGTCCCGCACTTCGAAATTTCAATTATTATTAACAAAAAATTAATGAAAAAAAGGGCGTCTCCGTTTTGTAGTTAAAACTAAAAAAATATTAAAGCTAGATAAAAAAACTAGACAAAAATAAGAAAAACCAGGCTCTTAGGGTTGTAGCTTCATTATTATTTATAATTTTAATTTAACGTCAAAAACTGGGTTCCGCGCAGTCGTTTTGGCTCTGATCCGCCTACGCCACACAAAGTGTGCATTACAAAATATATTTTTTTACAATATTGTTCCAAAACACCTCGTATAAAAACACGTGCCTTCGTTTTTATACCTTTATTAACAATGTAACGTAACTATGGTTACAATAACGGCAAAATCTTAAAATGTCACTGTCTCGAAGTTTACAGCACAAAAGTCGAATCGGTACTAACTGATCGAAGGCTTCCCGTCGCCCTTTTATAGTATGGTGGAAGAGTAAAGAATGATCTAGAATCTTCGAGAAATATCGTGAAAATTCCATAGTACAGGATGGCATAAAAGTTCATAATGGATAATTCGGGCGTTTTCGGAAACCTTCGAAAGTGATGAAAGAACTTGAAAAAATTAAGGTAAATTATTTAAATAAATTAACAAACTAAATTAAATGATCCTAACTCTCTAAAATTCTATAACCTAAACACATTTTTTAAAAGTCTGTAACATTGCCCCCTTCCAAGTTTTGATCGTCTCGATCATGTATCTTCACTGTCTTGATAACGGCTTAGCCTTTCTAGATGTACTACTTTCATCTTTGCCTGTGGACTCTTCTGTATACGGTACACCAGATCATTAAGCCGTGTCACCACTTTATATGGTCCCTCCCATGACTTCTGTAGTTTCGGTGAACGCCCCTTGGTTCTTCTTGGATTGTATAACCAAACTTTTTCACCGACGACAAATCCATGATGGTTAGCTTTCAAGTCATAGCGGGATTTCATACGGTCACTTCCTTTTTGTAACTTGGTACGCACCTCTTCATGTATTCTCTGTAGCTGTTTACTTAGTTGACTTACATAGTCTTCTGCTGGTTCTTCATTAGTGGAAGAGTCGTCCTGTAAGCAAGTCAACTGGAAGGCATATTTCCGCTCCGAAAATGATTTTAGCAGGTGTTTCGCCAGTAGTTTCGTGAATTGCGGAGCGGTATGCTAATAAAAACGGCTGTATACAGTTATCCCAGTCAGTTTGTTGGTCATTTACTTTAATTTTCAGGTAGTTATCAAGTGTTCTGTTAAACCGCTCTACCATACCATCGGACTGGGGATGGAGAGGTGTTGTTCTTGTTTTATGGATTCCCAGGAGATTACAAAGGTTCTTGAAAAGATCGGACTCAAAGTTTCTGCCTTGATCGGAATGTATTTCTCTAGGAACTCCATAGCGACAAATCCATTGTTGAAATAACACATCGGCAACAGTGATAGCTTCTTGATTTGGGATTGGGTAGACTTCTGGCCATTTACTGAAGTAATCCATCGCTACCAATATATAGCGATTCCCTGATTTACTAACTGGAAATGGCCCTGCTATGTCTATGGCAATTCTTTCAAAAGGTGCCCCTACATTGTATTGCTTCATCTTGCCATGGCTTCGTGTTTTGGGTCCCTTGCTGGAAGCGCAGTCCTTACACCTTCTGCACCAGTCTTTTACGTCTGCACGGCTTCCCAGCCAGTAGAACCTTTCTCGAACCTTTTCAAGAGTCTTCATAACTCCGAAATGGCCACCTCCTACACCATTATGCAAGGCTTGCAATACTTCAGGAATCCTTTTGGTTGGTAGGATTATCTGATGTTTATGGGTTTTGCCGTCAGAACTTTCCCAGACCCTTTGTAATAGGCCATCTTTAATAATCAAAGAGTCCCATATGGCCCAGTACCCTTTATGTCTTGGAGACTTTGAAGCTATTTGCTGATATGGTGGCCTTTTCACATTTTCTGTCTTAAGTTTGACAATGTCTCCAAAATCTGGATCTTCTAGTTGTTCTTTTGCCAAGATCTTAGGGTCCCATTCTTGAGAGCACTGGATGCGTGTTCTTCGGCAGTGGAATTCATCGGGATCTTCTTGCTCTTCTCGTCTGCTGCAGTGTTTGCATTCGTCCGGACAGGGTCGTCTTGATAGAGCGTCAGCATTCTTATGGTTCAGTCCTTTTCGATGTTCGATTTTAAAGTCGTATTCTTGAATACGTTGCAGCCATCGGGCTATCTGACCTTCAGGGTTCTTGAACTGAAGCAACCATTTAAGTGATGCATGATCCGTTCTTAGGTGGAATTTCTGGCCATACAGGTATTTATGAAAATGCTCCAAAGATTTGACAATAGCTAAAAGTTCTTTTCTAGTGACACAATAATTTCTTTCAGGTTTGGACAGAACTTTGCTAAAATAGGCTATAACTTTTTCTTGGCCATCTTGAATCTGTGACAAAATTCCACCAATAGCAGTATTGCTCGCATCAGTGTCCACAATAAATGTTTGATTTGGTTGTGGATAGGACAACACCGGGGGATTGCACAGGGCTTTCTTTAGGTGTACAAAAGCTTCTTGACAATCTTCAGTCCATTCGTAGCTGTTGTTGTTTTCCGTAAGATGATGTAATGGTCTTGCAATATCGGCAAACCCATGTATGAACCGTCTGTAATAGGTACACAATCCCAGAAAACTTCTAATTTCATGCTTGTTCTTTGGTACAGGCCAGTTCTGGATAGCTTCAGTCTTCTCTGGATCAGTTTTTACTCCTTCTTCGGTAATTATATGCCCTAGGTACTTTACTTCTTTCTGGAAAAGGTGACATTTCTTTGGACTAAGCTTCAGCTGGGCGGATCTAAGCTTCTGAAAAACTTCTTCAACATTTTTCAAGTGGTCGTCAAATGTTTTTCCAAGAATTATAATGTCGTCTAGATATACTAAGCAAGTTTTCCAAGTTAGTCCCCGTAACGTCAACTCCATCAAACGTTCAAAAGTAGCGGGGGCATTGCATAAACCAAATGGCATAACATTAAACTGCCACAGTCCGTTTCCAGTTGAAAAAGCAGATTTTTCCTTGTCTTCCGGATGAAGTTCTACTTGCCAATAGCCACTTTTTAGATCTAATGTCGAAAACCATTTTGATCCGGTGAGTGTATCTAGGGTATCGTCTATCCTTGGTAGTGGAAAACTGTCTTTCTTCGTGACGTCATTCAGTCTTCTGAAGTCAACACAAAATCTGGTGGAACCATCTTTCTTCTTGACTAGGACTACAGGAGATGACCATGGGCTCTGGGATGGTTCTATGATGCCTTGATTTTGCATGTCCTCAAGTAACTTTTCAACTTCTTCTTTCTTGGCTAAAGGAATTCTTCTGGGTGGTTGTTTTATCGGTGATGCGTCTCCAGTATTTATTCGATGTTGCACTACACTGGTTTTACCCAAATCTTTTTCGGATAAGAGAAAACATCTTGATTTCTTCTTAATAGTTCTTCCAGCATAGATACTTGGACTGGGTCTAACAAGGATTTTGATGAAATCACCAGGTCTTGTAGAGCATCAGGTAGTTTACGTGTGGAGACCCCTGCAGGTGTGGTACAGGGAGAGGTAACTATCATAGCAGCAGGTTGACAGGTACCGACTTTGTCACCCATTTTGACCTGTTGAGGGAAATCTTTCAGGTTCATCATTCTGACAAATACCATATTTTCTTTGGTTTGCGCCAGAGTTCTTGCTGGTAGAATTCCTTTAGCGTATAAGGGACAATTTTCTAATGGTTCGACTAACACGATTTCACCTTCTTCTGAATCTTCAAACCTTGCTTGTATGATGCTTTCTGAGTTTGGCGGTAGAATAACATCTTCCGTGAGGACTACTTCTCGAATCGATGTTTCACTGCTTCGTGGTAGTCTCATTACAATCTCTTCTTTATTGGTTCGTAGTACCCGTTGTGGAAGGTCTAGTATAAACTTCTGATTTTCCATAATGTCTAGGCCAAGAATAACTTCGTCCATGATGTCGGCAACAAACACGACTTGTATTGAATGTTGTTGTCCCTAGGGTTATTCTGGCTTCATGTATGCCTTTTATTGGTAAAACTTCTCCATTAGCAGTTTCCGAGATGTAATTCTTCTCAGGGCGGAATATTTTACAATGAGTTAGGATGTTCGGCTTCACGATGGTATGTGTAGAACCAGTATCTAGTACCATCTCACATTCCCGACCGCATACATTTCCAGGTACTACCAAACTGGAGCCATTGTTCTGCAGCCGGGATACTCTAATAGTTGTTGTTGGTGGGGCTTGGTAGCACCTAGCCAGCTTTCGCCCCTTGAAGCTGACTACTGGGAGTTTTCCGGACTACTAGTAGGGGCATTGAATCTGGTACAATTTCTCTGTAGATGCCCCTCTTTACCACACTTCCAACAGCGGATAGTATTTCTTCTTCTAAATGTCATACTGTTGTCTTCTTCTGTTTGCTTCTTAAGGAAAATTTCTTGCAACTCCTTCATTACTCTTGCAAAATCTTTATTTGAATTGTCTTCTTCTGGTACAAAGTTTATTCTTCTTATTCTTGTCTGACTCCTAGACGTTTGTTTGGCTGTTTCGAACTGAAGCGCGTAGGCAAGAGCTTCTGATATTTTCTTCAATCTGGCCATTCTTAAAGCCTGATTCATGTCTGGATCGCGTAGACCTTCAATGAAACTACCCACGGCTAGTACTTGTTTTATTTCTTCTGGGTATGTTGGATATGTCAGATTAATCAAACGTACGATGTCAGCTTCGTATTCCTGAAGGCTTTCGTTATATTTTTGTCTTCGTCCCTGCAGCTGCGCATTATAAACTTCCTGCAAATGTGTCTCGCCATATCTCATTTCTAGGAACTTTACAATTGATTGATAGTCGCTTTGTTTCTCTTCAGGAATATTTCTTAATACCTCCATGGCTTCACCTCGTAGAGCAAGCACTAATGCGCGTGCCTTTTCTGGTAAACTCCAATTATTGCCGTTCGCAGCAGCTTCAAATTGTCTAAGGTACGTAACCCACGGTACCTTTCCGTCAAAAGTTGGTGGTTTCATAACAGTTGCTGAAGTACCACCTCCTGGAAAGACACCTGTACTGGCTATATTTTGAATCTGCCGGTGTAATTGTTGCACTTCTTGTTTCATTTGACCTTGAACCAACTGCACAGTCTGTTGTATTTCTTCTATATCTTCTTTGACATCTTCTTTTGTAAGTTTTAATTCAAGCAACATTTCTTTTCTCATCTCATCTTGGCATTGATGAAATTCTCCCCTCAGGTGTTCTCGAATCTTTACTATCTTCTCTTTTATCTCTTGCTTCATTTGTTCTTGTCCTTTTTTTATGTCTTTTTGTATTTTCTCGGTTTGTTGTCTCGTTTCTGCTTGACTGATTTTGATTTCTCGCTTCATTTCTTCTTGACTTTTCTTCATTTCTTCTAAATTCATTTCATTTTTAATGTCTTCTTTCAGGGATTCTTGACTGATCTTCATGTCTTCTTTCAGGTTTTCTTGGCTTAACTGCATTTCCTTTTTCAGGTCTTCTTTCATGGATTCTTGACTGGTCTTCATTTCTTTCTTTAGGTCTTCTTGTTTTTCCATCATAAGCTTAATAAGTGCACTAATTTCCTCCATAACGGCTGTTTGTTGTCTGGTCTCAACTGGCATTCAAATTTGCTTCGTGACTACTTCGGCTTCCTTGGGTAATTACGTTCCGCTTCTGACACCAAATGTTCCAAAACACCTCGTATAAAAACACGTGCCTTCGTTTTTATACCTTTATTAACAATGTAACGTAACTATGGTTACAATAACGGCAAAATCTTAAAATGTCACTGTCTCGAAGTTTACAGCACAAAAGTCGAATCGGTACTAACTGATCGAAGGCTTCCCGTCGCCCTTTTATAGTATGGTGGAAGAGTAAAGAATGATCTAGAATCTTCGAGAAATATCGTGAAAATTCCATAGTACAGGATGGCATAAAAGTTCATAATGGATAATTCGGGCGTTTTCGGAAACCTTCGAAAGTGATGAAAGAACTTGAAAAAATTAAGGTAAATTATTTAAATAAATTAACAAACTAAATTAAATGATCCTAACTCTCTAAAATTCTATAACCTAAACACATTTTTAAAAGTCTGTAACAATATTAAATATTAATTTTATATTCTGAATAAAGTTCATTTCTGTAAAATAAGTTATTCCATTGTTAAATGACTTTTTCTCATAGGCTTTAGTTGTTTTAAAATCTCTTTACCTATTTCTTTTTTGCTTTTGGGAGCTTTTCTTATATACATATTGAACAATAAGATTCCGTTTAAAAAGTAAAAAAAAATGTGTTTATTATGAATTTCCTAGGTAATTACAAATAAAAAATCCAAAAAATGTTAATAAAACATTTTTTAAAACAACTTTAACTAGACTATAAACATACAGGGTGTTCATTTAAAAACTTTCCACTCAAGTTATCTTCAAAACGAGACAGATTTGAGAAAATCGCCGAAAACGTCAAGATATTTATTGAGGGGGAACGTTTTTACAAAAAATTGGACGGCGCCTCTTTAACCCCCTAACCACCAGGGCCACCACCTTAAAATTCTTAAATGAGAAGGCGGGTCGAGTAATACATCATATTAAAGCTCCTGACGAGTACTTTATAACCCTAGAATAGGAAGTCAATATCTTCACCTATAACAAAATGGCGGTACTTTAAAAATTACCTAAATACCTGATTTGGATGGCCATATTTCCGAAACTAATAAAGTTAGGTGTACTTAATGTGGTATTTTCTTAAACTCATTTAAAGATCGTTTTAAAGGAATTCTTCTGGGTGGTTGTTTTATCGGTGATGCGTCTCCAGTATTTATTCGATGTTGCACTACACTGGTTTTACCCAAATCTTTTTCGGATAAAGAGAAAACATCTTGATTTCTTCTTAATAGTTCTTCCAGCATAGATACTTGGACTGGGTCTAACAAGGATTTTGATGAAATCACCAGGTCTTGTAGAGCATCAGGTAGTTTACGTGTGGAGACCCCTGCAGGTGTGGTACAGGGAGAGGTAACTATCATAGCAGCAGGTTGACAGGTACCGACTTTGTCACCCATTTTGACCTGTTGAGGGAAATCTTTCAGGTTCATCATTCTGACAAATACCATATTTTCTTTGGTTTGCGCCAGAGTTCTTGCTGGTAGAATTCCTTTAGCGTATAAGGGACAATTTTCTAATGGTTCGACTAACACGATTTCACCTTCTTCTGAATCTTCAAACCTTGCTTGTATGATGCTTTCTGAGTTTGGCGGTAGAATAACATCTTCCGTGAGGACTACTTCTCGAATCGATGTTTCACTGCTTCGTGGTAGTCTCATTACAATCTCTTCTTTATTGGTTCGTAGTACCCGTTGTGGAAGGTCTAGTATAAACTTCTGATTTTCCATAATGTCTAGGCCAAGAATAACTTCGTCCATGATGTCGGCAACAAACACGACTTGTATGAATGTTGTTGTCCCTAGGGTTATTCTGGCTTCATGTATGCCTTTTATTGGTAAAACTTCTCCATTAGCAGTTTCCAAGATGTAATTCTTCTCAGGGCGGAATATTTTACAATGAGCTACGATGTTCGGCTTCACGATGGTATGTGTAGAACCAGTATCTAGTACCATCTCACATTCCCGACCGCATACATTTCCAGGTACTACCAAGCTGGAGCCATTGTTCTGCAGCCGGGATACTCTAATAGTTGTTGTTGGTGGGGCTTGGTAGCACCTAGCCAGCTTTCGCCCCTTGAAGCTGACTACTGGGAGTTTTCCGGACTACTAGTAGGGGCATTGAATCTGGTACAATTTCTCTGTAGATGCCCCTCTTTACCACACTTCCAACAGCGGATAGTATTTCTTCTTCTAAATGTCATACTGTTGTCTTCTTCTGTTTGCTTCTTAAGGAAAATTTCTTGCAACTCCTTCATTACTCTTGCAAAATCTTTATTTGAATTGTCTTCTTCTGGTACAAAGTTTATTCTTCTTATTCTTGTCTGACTCCTAGACGTTTGTTTGGCTGTTTCGAACTGAAGCGCGTAGGCAAGAGCTTCTGATATTTTCTTCAATCTGGCCATTCTTAAAGCCTGATTCATGTCTGGATCGCGTAGACCTTCAATGAAACTACCCACGGCTAGTACTTGTTTTATTTCTTCTGGGTATGTTGGATATGTCAGATTAATCAAACGTACGATGTCAGCTTCGTATTCCTGAAGGCTTTCGTTATATTTTTGTCTTCGTCCCTGCAGCTGCGCCTTATAAACTTCCTGCAAATGTGTCTCGCCATATCTCATTTCTAGGAACTTTACAATTGATTGATAGTCGCTTTGTTTCTCTTCAGGAATATTTCTTAATACCTCCATGGCTTCACCTCGTAGAGCAAGCACTAATGCGCGTGCCTTTTCTGGTAAACTCAATTATTGCCGTTCGCAGCAGCTTCAAATTGTCTAAGGTACGTAACCCACGGTACCTTTCCGTCAAAAGTTGGTGGTTTCATAACAGTTGCTGAAGTACCACCTCCTGGAAAGACACCTGTACTGGCTATATTTTTGAATCTGCCGGTGTAATTGTTGCACTTCTTGTTGCATTTGACCTTGAACCAACTGCACAGTCTGTTGTATTTCTTCTATATCTTCTTTGACATCTTCTTTTGTAAGTTTTAATTCAAGCAACATTTCTTTTCTCATCTCATCTTGGCATTGATGAAATTCTCCCCTCAGGTGTTCTCGAATCTTTACTATCTTCTCTTTTATCTCTTGCTTCATTTGTTCTTGTCCTTTTTTTATGTCTTTTTGTATTTTCTCGATTTGTTGTCTCGTTTCTGCTTGACTGATTTTGATTTCTCGCTTCATTTCTTCTTGACTTTTCTTCATTTCTTCTAAATTCATTTCATTTTTAATGTCTTCTTTCAGGGATTCTTGACTGATCTTCATGTCTTCTTTCAGGTTTTCTTGGCTTAACTGCATTTCCTTTTTCAGGTCTTCTTTCATGGATTCTTGACTGGTCTTCATTTCTTTCTTTAGGTCTTCTTGTTTTTCCATCATAAGCTTAATAAGTGCACTAATTTCCTCCATAACGGCTGTTTGTTGTCTGGTCTCAACTGGCATTCAAATTTGCTTCGTGACTACTTCGGCTTCCTTGGGTAATTACGTTCCGCTTCTGACACCAAATGTTCCAAAACACCTCGTATAAAAACACGTGCCTTCGTTTTTATACCTTTATTAACAATGTAACGTAACTATGGTTACAATAACGGCAAAATCTTAAAATGTCACTGTCTCGAAGTTTACAGCACAAAAGTCGAATCGGTACTAACTGATCGAAGGCTTCCCGTCGCCCTTTTATAGTATGGTGGAAGAGTAAAGAATGATCTAGAATCTTCGAGAAATATCGTGAAAATTCCATAGTACAGGATGGCATAAAAGTTCATAATGGATAATTCGGGCGTTTTCGGAAACCTTCGAAAGTGATGAAAGAACTTGAAAAAATTAAGGTAAATTATTTAAATAAATTAACAAACTAAATTAAATGATCCTAACTCTCTAAAATTCTATAACCTAAACACATTTTTAAAAGTCTGTAACAATATTAAATATTAATTTTATATTCTGAATAAAGTTCATTTCTGTAAAATAAGTTATTCCATTGTTAAATGACTTTTTCTCATAGGCTTTAGTTGTTTTAAAATCTCTTTACCTATTTCTTTTTTGCTTTTGGGAGCTTTTCTTATATACATATTGAACAATAAGATTCCGTTTAAAAAGTAAAAAAAAATGTGTTTATTATGAATTTCCTAGGTAATTACAAATAAAAAATCCAAAAAATGTTAATAAAACATTTTTTAAAACAACTTTAACTAGACTATAAACATACAGGGTGTTCATTTAAAAACTTTCCACTCAAGTTATCTTCAAAACGAGACAGATTTGAGAAAATCGCCGAAAACGTCAAGATATTTATTGAGGGGAACGTTTTTTACAAAAAATTGGACGGCGCCTCTTTAACCCCCTAACCACCAGGGCCACCACCTTAAAATTCTTAAATGAGAAGGCGGGTCGAGTAATACATCATATTAAAGCTCCTGACGAGTACTTTATAACCCTAGAATAGGAAGTCAATATCTTCACCTATAACAAAATGGCGGTACTTTAAAATTACCTAAATACCTGATTTGGATGGCCATATTTCCGAAACTAATAAAGTTAGGTGTACTTAATGTGGTATTTTCTTAAACTCATTTAAAGATCGTTTTAATGGTAAAATAATATACAGGGTTCTTAAATAAAAAAATATGTACTTTTCTTCTACCCTGTATATTACTACCAATATCTCCATTAAAAAGACCTTTAAAGAGCTTTAGGAAAACGCCACATTAAGTACATCTAACTTTATTAGTTTCGGAAATATGACCATCAAATCAGGTATTTAGGTAATTTTGAAAGTACCACTCATTTTGTAATAGGTGAAGATATTGACTTCACATTCTAGGGTTATAAAAATACTCGTCAGGAGCTTTAAAATGATGTATTGCTCAGATCCGCCTTCTCATTTAGAAATTTTTGAGTGGTGGCCCTGGTGGTTAAGGGGTTAAAGGCGCCGTCCAATTTTTGTAAAACGTTCCCCTTCAATAAATATCTTGACGTTTTCGGCGATTTTCTCAAATGTGTCTCGTTTCGAAGATAGCGAGTGGAAAGTTTTTAAATGAACACCCTGTATAGACAAATTACGTAACAATTGTTTGTCCAATAAGCTTCTAAACCTAATATATTAACATAAAAACAACTAAATTGAACATTTGTAAAAAATTGTTAAATTTTCTGGATTCTTTATTTATTGTTAAATCAAAATATGTTTTAAAAAGGTTTTTTGATATTAAATGAAATATGGTGGGTTCTTTTAGTGTAAATCAAGAATTTTGTGGTGACTTTTTATCAATTTTCGACTAATAATCAATTATAAAACATTTACCAAATGCATTTGTGTTTACGTTTAATTCATGTATTATACCTACGTCAAAGTTGGCACCATCAAGTATTACCACGGTTATAAATTATTTAAAAGCCTAAAATCAATGTGTGATGTTGGATATCTTGAAAATAAACTCAAAAAATCTTTAGATTCGTGATCTCCCGTATAACAAATTTGGTCAAAATCGGAGTTGCTCCACTTTTGAGATAGTTACCGAAAAACGCAAACCAAAAGAGGTCATTGTCCCTAAGGTGTCCGTAACTCTGATTTTGACAAAATTTGGTATACGAAGGTTTGGGTCGCTGATCACGAATCTGAAAGAATTTTTAGTAGAAAACGTTTCATTTTAAAAATATTCATCATCAAAGTTGCTATTTAAACTAAGCTTGTTTTAACGATATTTTGCCTTTTTTGCACAAAATTCTTAATATTACCAAAGGGACACACAATATGTTATAAACACCTTTATAAAAAAATTTTTCATTTAATTGCAAATCTTCTACCTCTGAACGCTGCAACCATGCATACACATGCATGTTGCATACATGGCTACGTGGTTTAAAGCCTACTGCCAATGAGAAGCTGAGTTTTCCGCTCGCGGACGATAATTCAGTGTTGTGATTGGTTGGTGCAAATTTAAAATTCTTTTCCCGCCAATCACAACGCTAAATTATCATCCGCGAGCGGAAACACCGCTCATGGACAGCCGCCTTAAAGGGAGGACATTTAAATCAATATGAAAAAGCAAAAATCAATAAAAAATATTTTAAAAAGCTATTTTCACGTTAATTGAAATAATGTGTGCCAATTTATTGTTATAACACGAATTTTGTGCAAAATGAAGGAGAAGTATAGTAAAAATAGGGTTAGTTTTAGGACAATTTTCAAAAACAAATTATGCACCCTTAACTGCAGAAATTTTTACTCCACAAAGTTTAAAATCGGGCCTCGCACTTAACATTGTCACGTTAGTGACAAACCACTTCTCAATGGTTTCTCTGTTGACACTTACGGCACCTTACGGTGTCGTTTTGGAAGGTTCTAGAGCCTAGCGCATAAAAGGAACACACTAATTGTATGATGACAGATGACACTTCTTGACTTTGACAAATTCCTGACAGCTTGATGTTCATAATAAAAGTTTTTTTCGGAAAAATTAAAAAATCTGAACTATTTTACAATGCATGGGTATTTACTTTAAAAGTACCATTTTTATTTAGTTTTTAATTTTTTATATTTTCTTGTCTTCAAATTGGTAACATGAGTAATCATTATAACAATGAGGGCCGAGCAGGAGAAACAGAGCAAATGGCCCAACCTCAGTGTTTAAAAGTATTTATTCCAAGGGATTACAGTGAAGGCACGATAGTTAAGTTTAGAAATAGTTTTCCCCGGAATTAGATGGACGGGTAAGTTTATTTAAGTTTAATAGGTCTGTCTAGATTTTTTTAAATCTGGTTTTATTGACATTAAACATCAAGTAAACCATTAAGCAGTTATATTTAATTGGGTCAGGGACCTTAGGTAATAAGGTAAGCTATGTGATTATTTTTACTGGTCTTTCTGCTTGAAAATATACTTACAATGTTACTATTTCCTACTGGGCTCATTCAGAGTGAAAAAGATAATTTATTAAAGATAAAACCCCTTTTTTTTATTCTGTTTGTTTATGCTAATCTACCATTTAACCTTTAAATTAATATTAAGGGTAAAATACAAGTTTATTTTTAATTATTTTTGACTTCTAATTATACCCAGTTCCAAGTATAGTCCTTTTTAATATCCTTTTTTTTTAATTTACAGTTAGAGAAACAAGCTTTTGAATCAACAATCAATCGACTGAATGCTTACTTTGCAGAAGCAGAAAAAGCAAGGTGTTCTACGTATTGTGAAGGATGTCTTGCTTGTTTAACTGCATATCTTATTTATATTTGTAAGGAAACCCACTATGAAAAGGTAAGTGCTTAGATGTAATACATTATTTTTGAGTTATTGATATATACTACTTAACCACTCTGTTACAAACCACTGAGACAGTCAGATCGGTAATAATTTTACCAACATTAAGTGTGGTTAGTAGTTTGATGTTAGAACCATGGGAGAAGAATAAGGACTGTTATATAATTAAAATTTTATATTAAACACTAGTTCTCATCAGGCTGCAATTATTCATATCTTAACAAAGGGGTAGTTTGTAATTATTAGTAGATTGTGGAAACTCCTTGATAGCACTACCCTGTAATAGGTATTATTGGCATGCATATTAAGGATCTAATAAATTTTCAATTTTCAGGAAATTTTGACACCTAGTTATTAGTGTGTATTTACTGTGGTTTTTATCATGTTTTAAAATAATTGATATATTTATTGTTTCCACTAATTAATATTAAATTTATTATCATCTGCTTACTGATGATGTGATTTATTTAAAATTTTAAATAAAATTACTCCTAGGTACTTTTTGGTTATAAAAGTAACTGTTCGGTAATTTAGCATTTAATTAAAATTAAATAAATGTGGTAAATTTATCGCCAATTGTCACAGTATAGAGTAATATTCCAAAAAAAAAAAAACGTTTTATTTTTAACTTAAAACAAGATGATAAAATCGCATACATAACAGTCAAGGTTTTTCTTTCATGTTAGATACACATTTTATCGTGGGTGACATGACAATACCTCCTATCTGCATTTGATTTAAAATTTCTTGTAAACATTTATGTACCGATTTAAAATTGTTGCAGAAAACGCAGCTAACATAAAAATTCTGTTTTCTAATAAATGTTATATCTCACATATTTTAAACGCTGATCTAAGAAAATACCACAATTATTGAACTATAGAAGTAGATTAAATGATTTTTTCCTCCAGGAAGGAGGGATTGCTAGGTCATCCCCATTATACCTGCTGTGAATATTGTCTAATTGTCATTTTAAGCTCAGTAGGTGAAGAAATTATTACTCTTGAGTTATTTGAATACTAAAGTAGTTACAAAGGTGTTCTATACTCTGCAGTTACCGACTTAAAATCAGTATTATTGCAATAATTTAATATTTATTCATTGATTAGAGTAAACTATCATAGCACTAATATATTTTTATCTATTTTAGTGTTTAAAGAAAGTATCCAAATTTATAGCAGAACAAAACGAACGAGTATATGAACCTAGAGGCTTAAAATTGACTGACCCCAGCTTACGGGGCCTTCGAGTTCTAGAAATCAGCTGCTTGGATAGACCTCCTAATGCATGACTTACACTTTCTCACTCTACTCAAGAGTTTTTTATGTGAAATATTTTTTAAAGTAGGTACACCAACTTCATTTTATGAAACATCATTTTTATATTTATAATATAGATAAAAAGCATATTTTAAGTTGGTATTATAGATACCTATGTTAGAATATTTTACTTTTGTTTAAAACAAACATTAAAATTCACAGTTATCATAAATTATTAAGGAAAATTTTAGGATTATGGCTGTGAGGAAAAATAAATGTAGGTAAAGAACCTGTCTAAGACCCCTCTATAATTTATTTTAATATATTCAAAACATTGCTCTAAAACCATTTATTATTCACAATAAATGTTTCTTTTCACCAACAATTTTGGTGGATAGCTACTAAGTTTGCTTATAAATATCGTATTTGTGGATATATATTTGTGGATATATATTTGTGGATATAGATTGTGGATATAATTAAAATAATTTGCGAATTACTAAAAGGTAGATGAACAATTATTAAAAGAAAAAAATTATAGTAAAAAAGTAATAGTTGTTTATTTTAAGGTGTTTTGTGATTTTATACTAAATATGTTAAGTTGTGGTTTTTGCAAAATTTACTTTCAAGTTTCCTTTTAGGTTCTTTCTATAAATGTTTAAATATGTGCAGATAATTTTTTATGAATGTTTTCGAAATGTTTTTCAAAAAAGTAGGTTTAGGCAACGATGTTTGAGCTACATATGAATCACAATTACACTTATTTAAAAACCTAAAATGTTTCTTTTAGTGTTTTTGGTTTAAAAAATAGGTGGTAAAAATTTATGATTATTATACCAAAATTAGACTTAACAGTTTTTCTGTACATGTTTATTTTAGTATGCATTTAGATTTAGCAGGAATTACTAATATCTCTAAGTTTAAGTTAACACTTCTTTACATAGAAAGTACATACACGTCGTGCCAGCTCGAAGCTTTCTATTGAGTTTCAGTATGTTAAAGAGAAGCAGGTAAAGATTAGAAAAAGAACACCTGCATGTAAACAATTCCCGATATGATTAGGTATCGGTCTCCCTTTGTCGTTGCTTTAGACCATTTTCTTTCCATGCATTGGCATAAATTGGCCATGTAAGTTTTGAAATGGCACTTCGTGTATGTGGTATATGTAAATGAATATGCCAGTCTGCCTTTATTTTCCACGTCCTGAGCATATTTATAAATATGTTAAAAATGTAGTTTTTCTAACTTATACTAACTAGGTTAAAATAAGTTTTTATAGCATTTATGTCTTCCTAGGTTATAAACCCTTTGTATGTACCTTTGTGTTGTGGTTAAGCAGGTCTTATGACGTCAAGAATATAATTTAATTAAAAAGATTACCAATAACCTTTGAATTTTGATTTACCTTCTATTTTTTAAATTTAGATTGACTTGTGGGTGAAAGTATTATGAAATTTTTAAATTGAAGCTACCAAGAATTTTTAGTTACATACAGGGAATCCGGAATGGTGATGTCATAAATGATAGGGGTGTCGCAGATCTTTAACCGGTTAGATCCTCACTCTGCTAAAATCGCATTGTGATCGAAAGGTAACATGTAGGCGTCTGACGCTCTTGGAATTCGTATTTTTCAAGAAGAGTATTATATTAGAGGTAAAAAGTCTTGGGGCAAATTTGAGACGCATTTAGGGTTAAAAATGAGACATCTATTGGGGTAAAAATAATACACCATAATATTAAGTAACATTTTAGGGGTTGCCTGAAAATGCCAAGAAAGTATATTCGTTAAGGCAAAAAATACACAATAGATGACCTGAAAAACACAGCAAATTTAGGTATTTAAGGCGAAATGTCATATAACATAGCAAGTTATTATTCAAAAAATCCACAAGAAAAGGAAGAAAAACAGTCCTATTCGTTAAGGTAAAAATCGATTTAACTAGGTATTATGGCAAAATTGGGATTTGTACCAAAAATAACCGAGGTCACTCATCACCACTAATATAACTAATTTACATGGTCTAAGAGGCTATGTACCAGTAGCCCCATCTAAACAGTAGTAGGTACGTGGTAACAATGCCATTCTGGTCATCCTTTACCAAGGAACTTTCCAGAAGTTATTTTAGTTCTGAACAATAAGTAAATATTTGTTGTTTTTTTTTTGTGTTTGATGTAAGGTACTTAAGACATAAAAGTATATGAGATTTTTCGGGTTATATACTGTTTAATGAAAGCTTAATTTAATGCTTTTTGTTAAGCTGGGATGAACAGAACTAACTTTATTGATTATTAAAAAAAATTGTTAAGTTTATGTTTTAAAAAATATTTAATATTTAATAAGATCATGCTGAATGGAGTAAAATGATCCCATCCGTAAAGAGGAAATAACCCTGTCATTTAAGTTAATCTTATAAAGATATGGAGATAAAAATACGGAGTGCCTATTTTCAAGTGAGAAATATTATCATCAGCAGGTGGAGAATGAAACTGGATCCAATGCAGCAGGTGTTTAAAGAGGGCCCATGATCAGTGCGCTTGTATGAGGAAAGAAGAAGTGACTCGTGTGTGTTACCTATACTCTACGTTTTTTTTTTTTTAACAGAGTAGGAAAAAGCTTAGATAATTTTATGTACATAGGTTATTATTTAACGTTTATCTGAAATTAAAAAGGGTAAATGATCATATTGCATTTTTACAGATATTTTTATAAAGATAATATAATAGATGGTATTTATTTGGGTACACGCCAAAATAAAATTGAAAGTACTAAAAACCAAAAAATTTAATATTTGTGAGTAAATAGTGGAATAAGAAGACTTTAACAATTGTATAAACTATATTTAAATTTTAAATATGTTAAAAAAGGCACTAATAACCAAACAAACATGTTTTGACATTTAATGTCAAAGTTTTTCAGATTTTCAGAATATCCCAAAAAACAGAAAAATAGTGAATTTTAAAACCTAAATAATAGTAAGTTTTTATTTTTATTATTTTTATTACATTTATCTTGACAACGGTGGCAGATTTGCCACCGAAACGTCGATTTTTAATTATCTTTTTACTTGTTTAATATTTTTGGTTTTTAGTACTTTAAATTTTATTTTGGCGTGTACCCAAATAAATACCATCTATTAAATGAATCCGCCAAACTACAGAACATATCTTCAATAAAGATAATAATAATATAGCTCTATTACGAAAATATTTTGTTTTTTATATAAATAAGATATTTACTTTTCAGATATCGCATACGGAATATGCTAAAAACATGTTACGTACATTTCTACCATTATTATTTCTTAGAAGTATCATTTGGCCCCACTTTCTTCTATTTAAACCCTATTTTAGAGGTGTGACTGCGATCGCAGTCGCTGCTACCAATCACCGGTTATTAACAAATCATTTTGGTAGCTGCTACTTGCGCCTGGCAATCGCAGTGAAAAAATCACTCTTTAATATTCGCAGTTCGCAGAGGTGGCGCTGCCCGTAACCACAACATTAAACGGCGACTGCGATCGCGGACGGTGATTGTGATTGCGATTCAGTGATTCTAACCTCTTTCATTTATGTTTATGGTGATTATGCATGTTTACGTTAGTGAAACGGGATGCGAATTGGCTTGCTTACCGGATGAAAACTATTTTTCTTTATCAATTTGATTTGTTAATAATTCTATCGCGAATGGGTTGCCCAAAAAATATGATCAAAGCTATAAATGTTTATAAAAAAATAAGATATTTGATATACTTCGTGTAATGTCCGTTTTTAACACGCTTTTATTAACTTGGGTTGTAACTATCTATCTATCTATCTATGTAACGGAATCTTTGAGCCTTATTTTAACCAACTTCCAGCTATTCGATTTCTTTGAAACTTTGCACACGTGTCAAGGACCGATGAAGATGCAATAATTTAAAAACAGTATCCCGTTATCTTTTTTGAATCGCCAGGAAAAAAAATTCCATTATATTATAAAAACAACACCTAGGATGCCATCTGTTGGCAACATTTCAAACTTTGCTATTAAATGAAGAAGAAATTTTTTAGTTTTTACACAATTTGGTTAGTTGCACCATGGGTGTTCAATTTTAATGAACAATAAAAATATAGGGTTAGTTGCACCATTACTTCAAGGATTCCATAATAAAAATTACATTATGTGTAATGTATACATAATACATAATGTGCAATTAATAAAAATTAACATTCTTTTTTGGATCGCCAGGAAAAAAATTTCCTTTATATTATAAAAATATAAAAACAACACCTAGGTTGCCATCTGTTGGCAACATTTCAAACTTTGCTATTAAATGAAGAAGAAATTTTTAGTGGGTTGCAATATATTGGCAACGGTCCAAACATTGCCTGGATTGCCATCTGTTGGCAAAATTTCAAACTTTGCTACTTAATGAAGAAGAAATTTTTAGTGAGTTGCAATCTGTTGGAAAAATTTTAAAATTTGCCACTCTTGTTCATTAAAAAGTTTTTCGCCATTTTGTCAAGAGTAGCAGAAACTAAAAAATGAAAAATAATTAATAGTTTAAAAACTAAAAAACACGCTTTTATATGCAACCGAACTAAAAATTAGAAAATAATTTTTCATTAAAAAAATATTGTCATTTCATAGTAAAAAGCGTGGGGTGATAAATATATTAAATGTTATAATTATTATATTTGCAAATATCTATGATGGAAAAGTTATGAAAAAATAGTAAAATGCACCCCACGCTTTTTACTATGAAATGACAATATTTTTTTAATGAAAAATTATTTTCTAATTTTTAGTTCGGTTGCATATAAAAGCGTGTTTTTTAGTTTTTTAAACTATTAATTATTTTTATATACTTTTACTTATATGCTAATGCAAATCAGTAATTAAATTATATGTATATTAAATGACAGAATGTATTTAAAAATGATATATTTTGTCTTCATTCAATTTTAACAAGGTTAACTATGACTTTATTTATGAAAATTTAGCATGTTTTCCTAAAGGGTGATAATATCACAGTTTTCAGTAGCAGCTACTTTTAGATAGCAGCAACAGCGATCACCGATATCAAAAAATCACTGTTAAGCCCACCGCTACCCTATTTAGCGTGAATAAATTCGTTTTATTGTATTGGACCAAGGTGCTTAGAGAGAAGGTGGCCCAACTTTAATATGGCAGTAAACGGCTGATATGTGTGACGTCATTAGTGCCTTTTTTAACATATTTAAAATTTAAATATAGTTTATACAATCAACGATTTATTCACATACAATTGTTAAGTCTTTTTATTCCACTATTTACTCACAAATATTAACACGATTAACACGACATTTACAAAACATTTAGGCAATAACGACATTTTAAAAAAAAGGATACCCTTGACGTCACATCTTTCCACTGTCATATGAAAGTTGGGCCACTTTCTCTCTAAGCACCATGGTATTAGACGTTCTCTTATTTAGTGTATTCCTTTTACCTTGTAGAACCGTTCTGAATCGTTTTCTGAACTGTCAATAGTGCCAAGAACGGTTCTACAACATGAAGAAATGTCAAAAAATTGTAAAAGGAACACTTATGGTGTCGTTCCGGACGGTTCTGGAGCATAAAAGGAATTCAGCAATTAATGGGCGCATTCAGAAGTACTCGGCCACTTTACCGCTTAGTTTCACAAGTGTCAAAATAGTCAGATTAAACCAATAGAATGACTTTATTTCAACAGTTTTGACACTTCGCTTACGCAGCGGTTAAGCAGTACTCCAAGAGGCTTTCCAGTGACGCAAATAGAGCGCTTCCGAGTAGCTCAGGAGCATTTCGTTCTACTTTATGGCGTTCCAGTGACGAAAAGTGTTATGCACCTGAGCTACTCTGTTTTTCTTTCCCCTTGCCCTTCATGCACCAACCCCTCTTTTTTTTGTGCTTCAAACGTGTTTTTTTATGATTAATGGTGGATTTTTAAAATTATTTATTTAAAATTGAATTAGATATTAAAAAGAGATTATTATTATAAAGCCAAGAAAGGTTAAAAACAACGAAATTTTAAAATTTCTTAAAGTATCTCTTTCCTTGTCTAAGGATGCGTTTCAGTGACTTACATTTTAGAGCAGTTCAAAATTTTTCGTCACTGGAAAGCTACTCTGAATGCGCCTATTATTTTTATGTTAGATGTTAGATTTAGGTATGTAATGAGAAAATAAAACAATGTTGTTGGTATAATTCTGGAAATTTATTTACAATAAAAAAATATTAATACTCTTTCTACATCAATATTAAAGGGAATAAAACCATGGTTTGATAACTGCAGAAATTATTTATAATTAAAAAATAATTTTATAAATCTATAATATTTTAGCCAATCGATCAACCTTACAGTATAAAAAGATAAGTATTTTTAAATATCAACGATTTTTTTTTGTACTTATTTAATTAAAGAGCTCTTTACCGTTATACTATTTATTATTCACTTAATATCCGGTCAGATATCACCAACGGATTTAGGAAGCTGCAGTATTCTTTTAATCTAACTTTACAGGGTCGCATACTTCATAAAGGTTATGTCACCTAAAAATTCTGTTAAGCAAAATTACATTGATGTCGCATGCGATACTGGATATACGAGATTTTAAAATAGATCAACCCCTGCAAAAATGTTTTTTATTTTTACTTGATTTACAATAACCTATCTTTTTAAAAATAGAATATTGGTTGACCTTAAAATAAATCTAAACGACTAGATGTTATTTCACGCGTGTCTACAATCAAACAACTAGATCTATGGAATGTAAAATTCTATTATATGTTGCTACTTGTAAGAATTTGTATTATTTATTAATTCAGTTTCAAATATTGCTTTTGATTTGATTATTATTTTTGATACTACTAAACAGTTATAGTATTTTTAGCCGTCCTAATTATATGGTACGGTAATAACTAATTAGGGTCATTTTCCAGACAGCTATAGGATATCCTAAATTGTTCCTATTAATGTCCTAACTTTGGGATATCATGCAGTGTGTGTGCAAAGATGTAGGATTTATATCTTACCGTTGAACAACCAAAGTTGTTGATTAAAAGACTCTTGATTTTCATGTTATTCACTATATGTACCCGGTACAGCCACTTAAGATAGATAAGTTCTTGTGGAGCAGGAGTTTATCTCTTAATTGTCAGGAATCTATATGGCTTCCCGAATGCCTTGTTAAAACACGGCTAGTAATTTAGTCGAGTAGCGAGTAATTAAGTATTCTCGTGCATGTGAACAGTAAAAATTAGAAATGTAGTTTAGTGAAGTAGCTGTCCACACGCACGAGAATACTTAATTACTCGCTACTCGACTAAATTACCAGCCGTGCCTGAACAAGGCATAAGGTTCTCTATTGGATCTCTCAGTGTTATCCATACGGAATAACCTGAGGTTATCCATATGGGATCCCCTGAGGTTATCCAAATTTGTTTCCCTGAAGGTCATATGGGAGGGCCAAAGGCTTTTCTTTCAGGATACATTGGGGTTATCCCTACAATATTTCCTATAGATATCCTTTTGATTTTTAAGGGGTATCCCTATGGGATTTCTATAAGAATCTCCGTATAGAATAGCCTATAGGGCTACCTGGGCCTCGGGATATCCGAAATAAGGAAGTGTATGTTACCGTGTTTACTCAAAAGGGTAGCCTACACGGTTCCTATAGTAATTTCTAAGAATATCCCAGAACCAGGATATCCAGTATTTGGAAGGATACACACTGAACCTTATCAGGATGACCTTAGACTGTCCCAGTCTGGTTTTCTAATCTGAATTGTGTATGGTTGTCCGCGCTGATCGGCCATTTTGTTTAAAAAATAATTTTATGTAAGTTTCACATTAAAAGCCACGTTTTTCTACGTGTTTTGCATTTTTTTGCATGAAGTTTCATAGTTTTTACTTTTTATCGTTTTCAGTCGCAGCAGAGGCTATGATGACACCGTGTATACATGGTTGCAGCGTTTTTAAAGTAAATTTTTTCAATTTAATTGATAAAAGGTGTAAAATACATGGAAAAACGTAGTTTTAAAAGGTAAAAATAAAATATTGTGTGTTCCTTTAGCATTAAATAAAGAAATCTGAGCAATAAAGAAGGGATATGGTAAAAATACGATTAGTTTAAATTTTCACTTTGATAATAGATATCTCGAGAACAAAAGGTTTGCGCCAAAAAATCAGATTCGTGATCAGCCCCCAAAAAACCGCAGTATACCAAAGTTTACCAAAATCGGAGTTGCGTCCACTTTCTACAAAATTACCTTATTTAATTTTGGAGAAACGAGAAATCCCTTATGTCCTTTTCTTCATAGAAAACGTTTAAAAAAGATTATTTTCTTAAAATTTCTACTTTTTGTTGTTAAAAAATTAAACATAGAAGATATAAACATTAAAGTTATTTTTCTTATTTTTTGTTAAATCATCACTCCTTAAAATTTCTTGTAAAGTTTCTGGACACTATTTTATTTAAAATAATTACCACTAATATTAAAAGTTTCTTATAGTTGCTAGTTATAACTAGTTTTAGGGTATAAAATTTTGTAATACAAGTTAGTCAAAACGGTTAAAAATGTGTTAATAAACAATTCTATAGCAATTTTAAGTGTCTACCAACTTATTTAAACTATTAACAAATCGTAAAAATAATTTAAAAATATACAGTATCTCTATCAAAACACTTAGGGGTGATTGTTTATTTAAAAATTATAAAAAATAACTTTTTTGCATGTTTCTTTTAAATGTCATACTTTTATACTATATGGAATAAAAAATTTAAAGAAAATTAATATTTTTATGATACCTTTTTACCAAACTGAAAGACATTTTAAAAATATTTAAAAATGTTAAAAAATTATAAATAATAGTAATTCTCTTTTTATTATAATTACTTTATAATTAGATGTTGGCAATATCATTTTGCCGAGAAAATGTCGTTATTTATTTAAGCAGAAACCATACAATATTTAAGAAAAAATACGAAATCAAATATATTAACGGATTTTCAAAATAATATTTTTGTTTTAAGAAAATACGTACTGTTTTTTCATGAAAATTTGGTCAACTTCTCTTCTTTAATCATTACATTAAATTTATTGCTCGAAAATTTATTTTTTTTAATTTCTACCAGTAACGTTCGAACAAGATTTGTATTGATTTTTTCAACAAAAAAATAGTACGCCACTGCATTTTTACGGATCATTATTTTTTTAAATATTCATTTACTTTTAAGTTAATTGGTATCCTGATGTTTTTTTTATATAACGACCGGTTTTTGTCTTATTAAATAAAGCAATTTCGATGTATAGCAAAATCGTCAAAATCTGAAGTGGTGTTTTGTATGTAAAATTCGTTTTTGTCCAATTTTCATTAAAAAAGTGTCAATAAATTACATTATTTATACATTTATAAAAAATTATTAAGTATTTGACCCTGCTTTAATACAAATCAGACAAAAACTAATTTTACATACAAAACACAATATTAGATTTTAGCGATTTTGCCATGCATTAAAATGGCCTTTATTTCTTTTAATAAAAACCATTTGTCGTACGAAAAAAAATTAGAGACATAATTAGTTTTAAAGTAAAGAAGTGTTAAAAAAATAATATTAATTTAAAAACAAGTTGCGTAGATACTATTTTTTTCTTGAAAAAAACAATTTAAATCTTATTTAAACGCCACTGGCAGAAATTTTTAAAAACTTTTACAGCAAGAAATGAAGTGTAATGGTTAAAAGAATTGTACACAATTTTGTAAAAATATTTGGAGTGGTAGGAAAGTTATGATAAAAATACATTTTTTTCTACGAAAAATTTTTGCCCAAAATTTTAATTGAAAAATTTTCTTATTTTTTTGCATTCTATACAGTGTTAAAAGGAAAGTACCAACCTAAAAATAATCCTGTATATGTACGCTATAAATCCCTCACGACACTAGAGGAAATTCATATTTTTTCTTTTGTACGTCGTACGTCAAAAAATGTCTTCTGATGTATACGAAAGGTTTTTAAATTTACGATTCTTTTCCTAAAATTTAAACCCTAATGTTTAAAAAGTAAGACGTTTACGATACATTTTTTCCTTATTCCTTGTTGAAGAATCAGCCCTCAATGTTTGTTAGTAGAGTTACTGGACATCATATATAAAGAAAAAGAATGGAAACAATAATATAAACTACTTTCTTCCTATTTACAGTTTGGCCTAGTAAAGACTAAAATTTAAGTACTCGCTTTACAAAATGTCTTTTCTCATTCTCACTACAGAATATTAACTTTTATGAAAAATATTCTACCTAATTTTATGTCTTGGTGTGATAAAGTAAATTTTAACATTTTTTGTTGATGAAATCTTTCAATAGGTTTGTAAAAAATGCTGTTTAAGTTTATGTATTTTAAATTTTGCATATTTTTAATTAACCACTTTTTGTGTGGTATTTAGGATTTGGTTTATAACCATAATTTAAAATACAGAAACCATTAGCAGAAATACAAAAAAGCCTTTTTAAATATTTATTTTGTACCAATGAAAATCTTATTTACACTTAAACTTTGGATCTTTATAATAGAAATGATAATTTTAATTTGATGTTTCACTTTAGCACACTTTACAAACTAAAATTTTAAAACTTCTTTTCCTAAATTTTTTAAGAAACACTTTATTTTATCTTTTATAAAATAATATAATTCTAATGTATTATATTACATATTATATTATAAATTACTTATAATTTGTAATATTTGTTTATAGTCTCAGGGACCAAAACAAAAATAAATTAATTTTTTAACCACTAGCAGTAGTGCAAAGTATTTATTGTTGTTTGATTTTATTCTAGTTACAAAACTATTTTTGGCCAATTACCCTAAAATTTTACATGCTTGGTCCATGTTTCCACATATTAATATACATTGTATTGTATTTTCTTTAGCTCAAATACTTAACAATATTCCATTGTTTCGTCTCTTTTAAGGATCAAATATAAACTATAATTTATTACCTATTACAGCATTTTTAGTTTTAAAATGTCGGAGTGCATCATACCATGTTTAATTCTTTATTGGCAGTATAAAAATAATACCAAGTACATATAAAAATACCCTTAACCTGCAAAGTACAAAATTAATAATTAGTACTTAATATTATTATATTTACTTCTTAACATGCTGTTGAATAATCATGCTGCAGGAACGAATCAGTAGTTTCTTTTTAACACGAAAGATGGTATTTATTCTGCTAAAGAATCTTGCACCTGACCACTTTAAGATAATATTGGGCCTTAGTGTTAAACATTAACTCCTATTTGTAACTTAATAAATTACCGTCTTTTGGTACTAAGGTCTGGACATGATATTTTAAACCCTTGGGCGGGCGCGCTGCGGCACTGCGTTCCGTTTTTTAAATATATTATCCAATTGGTCTGTGTTACGTGACTTTCCGTTTAGGTATTCTCAAATAACATATTTAGACGTTGATTAGCACTGCTATTGCATTTTAAAATTGTGGTTGTATAAATTCCGACAAATTGCGGCATTTTTTCTCGTTTGACAGCCTTGGCTTTATATCGGATTTTAAAACAAGATTACTTTAAATTTAATTTATTTAAAACAAAACAAAAATGCTTACTTTCTAATATGACCTATACACAAAAGGCAACTTGCTGATAGCATCCAATAAAGAAACACTAACACAATTTTCATGTATTTTGGGCATTATAATTTTTAAATTATTTTTGCAATTTACCCACATTAAACTTTTTATTTCTATACCTTAATTGCTTGCATCCTCACACAAATGTGTCAGGATGTTAAAATATATTGACAAAACCCTAAAAATCTTTATTTGTTTCTTTTAAAAAGATACTGAGTTAAGCATATAGTATCATCATCATCATCATCATCTATTTTCAACAATTTGCTACAAGACTAAAAAACATTATATTGAAAAAATTAACAAAATTAATAGGTTTAATTTAGATTTTAAAAATAACACCCTTTAAATGACTCGATTTTCTATGCATTTGTGTAATCTGTAATCTGTATATAAAATTTTTTTATAACTCGTTTCAACATTTGTGCTCAAATATTATTTACTTTCTCCAAAATACGATTTCTAAGTTTTTGGATTATATAGGGACGCCTTTATAAACCCATTTTTTTTTTTAAATATCCCCAAGGAAAGAAATCAGGAGCCGTCAAATCTGGGGAATAAGCTGGCCATGTTGTCGTCAACTTTTTAAATCAAGCGATCACGAAATATTTTTACAACAAAGTCGATTTAGATTTGTTGTAAATCCATTAGTTATTTCTAAAGCATAAATTGCACATATTAATTTTGTTATTTATTTATTTATTTTTTTATTATTTTAATGTTTTTAGTCTTGTAGCAAATTCTTCAAAATAGGTGATGTGATATCGGATACCTAGCCCAGTAGTAATAGTAAAAAATTATGTTTATAATTTATTTATTCAGTTTTTTGTTGGTAAGATCTTATAAAATATTAAGTTTTTGCCGATAATAATGACAAAAAAAATAATCGTCTTATATTTTAAGGTTAAAATTCCTTAACATTTTACGATTTCTTAAAATTGACAATTTTTCTACTTATTTATATTAAAGTCAATAATTTTTAAAGTGTTTCTTATAACATTGTTTATAAAATTGTTTAAAGCTAAATATATAATAATTGCTTGTTTTTACAGTAAGTACATGCATAATAACACAGGTTTTGCATTCGATTTAGTGCAACAAAGTAACTATATAATTTATAGTCACAACATGCAACACAGTTTCTTATGTCTTTTTTAATTTCTACAGGGGTGCTGATGAAACGGTGTGAAGTGTTTGAACTGTCAGTTCAATGTCTTTCGTTTCTTCAGATTCTGGAATTTAAAAAAATGTATTTTATTAGTATATTGTCAGGACCAGCCCGACGCGTGAGCCAGTGAGGCAACCGCCTCAGGCGGCATGTTTCCAGGGGCGGCAAAATGATCCGATAGAGGCGGCAAAATAATCCGCTTTACCATATACAGGGTGTCCGGAAAAATGTGGTAAATCTCTCGCACACGTATGGAACAGATGAAAATAACACGACAAATTCCTATAAAATTTTTTCCGTTTAAGCCCCCTGCGGAGATATGATCCCCTAAAGGAGGCAGTAAAGACCTCTTAAAATAGTGCCCTTGAAACTTATGTCGCTTCTTTAGTTTGCCAGGTACGGACAAGTTTTTGCACATTATTGATAATATTTTTACGCTTTGTATGGTGAAGACACAAAAATATGTTTTTGAGTAGTTTATACCTTTTGCTAAAAAAGGTAATTTTGTTTGACATCGATAAAATGAGCCGTTTTCGAGTAAAAAATTATTTTAACAATTAGAGTTTATTTATGTTTAATAATACAATATTTTATTTTCGATGTAATTTGTAATTTTTGATTCAGTATTGAAGTCAGGTCAGAATTTGTTGCAAAAAAAAAAAACAAAGACTTTTTTACTCGAAAACGGCTCATTTTATCGATGTCAAACAGGAGTACCTTTTTTTAGCAAAAGGTTTAAACTACCCAAAACATATTTTTATGTCTTCACCATACAAAGCGTAAAAATATTATCAATAATGTGCGAAAACTAGTCTGTCCCTGGCAAACTAAAGAAGCGACATAAGTTTCAAGGGCACTATTTTAAGCGGTCTTTACTAGTATGCATCGTACTAAAATATTATCAAATTATACAGAGCGCTTTAAAAGTTATTCACGAAAAATCGATTTCTAGCTGCCCCCTTTAGGGGATCATATCTCCGCAGGGGGGCTTAAACGAAAAAATTTTATAGGAACTTCGTATTATTTTCATCTGTTTCCATACGTGTGCGAGAGATTTCCCACATTTTTCCGGACACCCTGAATATTTTTTTAAATTTAAAAATAGTAGATTTTTAAAGTGGGGCCTTTTTTTAGAAATTTAAAAATATAAAACTTCAATTTAATAAATTTAGATGGGGTCCTTTTTTTGCTCTTTAAAAATTTTAAAACCTAAAAATACATTTTCTTATAGGGGCGGCAAAATTTTGTAGCCTAAAAATGGTATATTATTGGGAGTGGGAATATTATATTGCGAAGCGTCAGACGAGTGCGACAAACCCACTAGTGTAAGAAAGTATTTTTCACACAAGTAATGTACACTATTTTTCCCACTACCACAAATTATTTACCAAAAACGAAATTTAACTTTTGTTTGTCTTCACAAAAATAATTAGTAAAACAATTTAAAACTTTGCAACACTGGGGTGATATATACTTTTTCTCACTGCGGTATATTAGGTATACTGTATGACAATATTTTTATATCCAAAAATAATCTACCAAGTAGCTTTATATCACAACATCACAACAACATTATAATACTACTTCCTGTTTAACCGGAAGTACTGTAGGATTTGAACTTCATGTATGATAACCCTAATAATTTTTAATGCAACACCCTATATATTTTGTAAGATTTAAATTATTTAAGTTATTCCTGATATAAAACCTATGATACACACATAACTATTCTTTTTTAGTTTTAGAGAAAACGGTGTTTGAAAAGGTCCGAACGACTTCACAATAAACAGTGTCATTGGAGAAAGGTTATGTGTGTATTATAAGTTTTATATTTTAAAAAATAGTTTAAAGAATTTAAATCTTACAAAATATATAGGGTGTTTTATTAAAATTACCAGGGTTATCATACTTAATAGTTCAAATTTTACAGCACATGCGGCTAAACAGGAAGTAGTTTTATAATGGTCTCTAAAGATGAAGTTTTTTAAAAGATCCGTTTTAAGCATTTTAAATTTTTGTTACGGTCATTTGTTTTCCAATAAAACTGCATATTGTGCTGTTGTTTGGACATTTTCAAAGGCTATTTTCTCCAAAACCAAAAGAGTTAGGTTATGGAAATGTTAAAGGTTTTATATTAGGAATGACCTGTGAAATTCAAATCCCAAAAAATAACCAGGGTGTTCCATTTAAAATAATATAAAAGTTTATATCACTTCCGGTTAAACCGAGAGTATATAATACACAGATGCCATTATATCTAAAACTACACAGATGCCACTATATCTAAAATTGGCATCCGGTGATACAATATACTTTCCCTAAATTTGAAAACCATACGGTTGCACTGAAGAAAATAAATTGCTGAATAGTAATTTCGTTGTCACCCGGTATATATTATAGAAGGAAACATTAAATCATTCATATACAGGGTGGCCATTTAAAAACATAACAGAGGTAAGTTTAATGACTTTTGGACTCGTCAAGTTTTTATTCTAACGGGAGTATTTTTCTGCCACTTTTAACCCTTGCAACCTTTACCCTTCAAATCTTAATTGAGGACGGGGTCGAGTGTTATTTTGAACGTCTCCCGACACTAATTATGACTGCCAAATTTGAAGTCTCTGTTGTAATTTTGGTTGATATGACAGCTTGTTAACATTTGATAATTATTATTGTTTAATATATAATAATAAATTATCTGTAAGAGCAAACTCATTTACCTAATGCGATATGATAAGAGCTAAACTATCTTGAACATTGATATAAATTAAAAGATGTAATTTTTTCTTAAGTTTTAGGGGTAAATCATACCCTCTCCAGAAAGATTAATTAACATCTCATCTCGTTTAACCCTTATCATATTCTTTTGGTTAAAAGTAGTTTGCTCTCACTGGTTATTTATTATTATACAATAAAAAAATTAAAATTAACATTTTGACAAGCTGTCATATTAACGAAAATAATTGCAAAGATTTTAAACTTAGCAGTTGTAATTAGGGTCAGGAGACCTTTAAAATTAACCTCTATTTCTTCCTGCTAAAGGGGTGCAATTCAGGAGGTGAAAGTGGCAAAAATGTCTCCTCCCAAAGTCAAAAATTGAAGTGTCCGAGCATTTTTCCGTAAATGACCTGGAATGCCCAAAATTACCTATGTTTTGTTTTTAAATGACCACCCTGTATAGGACAGTTAATGTAACTAAGAAGCTGTACCTAATATAAAGTATTTTTTTGGTTTGCACTTAAACGACGAAAATACGATAGAAAAAATGAGTTTACTGATTTACTTAGATTGTACATACAGGGGAGTACAAAAAAGTTGAGATGGTTTCATGAAATTTAAAAAAGTGTAGATAGCGACCTCTAGTTAACACTTAAAAATCAATATCGGATCTGAATAGTTCATATTAAAAATTCCTGGGTATCTAGTTTTATTACAATATTTGAAACTTACCAAAAATGTATGAATATAAATTAATATTTCAATTATTATGATATCAGTAGGGAGAGAAGAGGGATTGACGGGCCACCACCACCGGTGGAGCTTATTATCTCAAGATCTCTGACGTCAGAGCAAGTATTTAGGAATCTTGCGCAACTCCATATTTAGGTACTGCGCATGCGTTAAGGAATCTTGTGCAAGGGCGTGGCCACGGCCTGTCACCTGTCAAATGTCACCTGTCAAATAGTAAATGTCACTTGTCAAATGTCACATGTCAATATTATACGTGACGTCATTTCGTACGGCCCTAGACCTAACCTGGCAACAACGGGCACATGTTAATAATAGAGACATTTTGCACCTCCTTAAAATTACAGACCTTTTTTGGCCTCCTTATGGTTATCGTTATTAAACATAACGATTACGGCAGCAGTTTTAGACAGAGATTTTGCAGCATCTTTTAAGAAATTTATTTTGCGTCTGCGCTTTTGACATCTAACCTTATTTTTGCCTATGGTTCACCGATTTTAAAGTTAACGAAAAATCAGTACTTACTTTTATTCTTCATAAGATATAAATTGATATTTAAATATATGCAAACACTTCTGTTGATTTCGGTTTTAAAGTAGATGCAAACAATACAGTATAAGCAAAACACAAAAGTAAGGTTAGGTTTGGTAGTAGAATAAAACGCAAGTGTGCCAGATTGTAACATCCAAATTAATTACTGATTTAGAATATCCGTAAAAGTGCAAGTCCGTTTTAATTTGTTAACACTATTTGATTTTTATTACTGCTATAGATTTTTCACTCATTAGAGCCTATGTATAAATGATATATTA